>JNEM01013292.1:0-12088 GCA_000697335.1 Conidiobolus incongruus B7586
AATATTATAATTTGGTTAAAATTAAAAATCAATATTTATTTTTATAAAATTATATATATATCAAGAATATATATTATATATAGAATAATCATAAAATATAATCTTTTAAAATATCTATATAGCTTTAAATTCAGTATATTATAATATATTATAATCAAACTATATTATTTATAAAAATATTTCAAACAATTGATAATATAATTTTATTTATCAATGAATTTCAATCCATATATAATTTGATTTAAGTAATTCAAAGGTAATGTTAATAAAAAAGCTAAAATTATATAATGAATTCAATATAAGGACAATAATCAAATATGTAAATTTATTATCAAAGATTATGGTTGAGACTATATATTAATTTTTTTAAATAATAATCTCAGATTAAATATTCATCATAAATAAAAAAAGGTATCATTAACTATTCAATGAAATTTTTATATAATCTATATAATAGGACAAAATGATCAAAAACATAAAATCATTATATAATAGTTAATTTAAGTTTGGGATTATAATATTAGTGCAAAAATTAAATAATGGCACAATTTTAAAATTAAAATTAAATAAATAAATTAATAAATAATATATAAAAATTAATATCCTTTTTTATTATTAATAACTCTTTTTTATATCCTCAGTAAGCTTCTAATACTTAAAAAATAGTTTTTTTATTAAAAACTGAAATTTGATATTTCATAAACCAATTTAATTTATTTGCAGGAATTTTTTTTCCTGTAAGCTGTTTTTTTAATTATTTAAAACAATTATAATCACATAGGTTATAATCAGGTGAATATACTAGATGTGGTAACTCCCTCCAATTTTTTTATATAAAAAATCTCTTACAGCTTTAGTTTTATGTATTTTGCAATTATTATGCAAAATAATAGGTGTTTTTAATTTATATTAAGAACATCATTTAAAAATTGTTTTATTTAAAAAAATAATATGTAACTTACTATTAATTGATTTTCCTTGAGATATTAAATAAGAAAACTATATACCATTATAATCTATTACAATAATTAACATTTATTTATATTTAAAATACTTATTCATTGGAATTTATAAAGGGGATTAATTTAGCTTAACCTAGCATCTTGTTTAAATTTTTAGGTAAAGGATTATATAAAAGAATTTAAGATTCATCAATTGTAAGTATTTATTATAAAAACCTTTGTTTTTAGTTATATTTTAATAAGTTTAGTTTAGCTATAGCTACTCTAGTTTTCTTTTAGGTTTTTGTTAAATTATAAGGTATCTATTTTGTATTTTTATTAATTAATCTAAGTTTAAATTTAAGTAAATATAATATATTTGTATAATTAACATTAAATTGCTTTAATAGTACTCTAATAGAAATAAAAAGGTATTTCTTAATATATTTTTTTACTTTATTAGTAAGTGAAAAAGTAACAGTAAAAATTAGTCTTTTAGATTTTGGTAAATTTTGAATAGTGTCCCTTCTAACTTTAAAATCACAAATCTAGCAATATATGGTAGTTTTAGATAAAGCACCATCTTTATAAGTTGTTTACAAGCTTTAGATGATTTTAGAGGGTTTATGATTAAGTTTTAAAAATACAAAAATAAAAGCCTTTTGATAATCACAATCTGGTTTAAGTATGATTAAATTTAAGTGTAAATTTTAAAATCAAAATATTTTAATAAAAAATTAATAAAAATTGAATATATATATATATATATATATAGTTTGAAAATATTTATTTTCCTATATATTATATATATATATATAAACTTTCAAAATGTATAATATGTTTGAAAGATCAGAAATTAAAAAATTTGCCATTTTTTAATTTCCATACTAATATTAATAGTGATTCTTCAAACATAGCTGATTTGTTATGAAAAAATTTAATAATATAGTTTATTTAAAAATGATCTAAAATTAAATAAAGATTTATTCAAAGCATTGAAAAATTTCATAAATGAGATTGAATAGCTACACTTGTTCTAGTTATTATTATTATTTATTATTATTTTTGGTAAATTTATAAGTAAAAGTTACATTATTTAAATCAATTATATTGTAATTTTCTTTTGATTATAATATGATAACGTAATTTCAGTATATTAATTATCATAATCATATAAACTATTTTAGTGTTGAATATCTATCAATATCTACAAATAATATAATTATTAAATATATTAAAAAATCAATATTATTGAATATTCTACAGAAATTGGTATTAGATCACTTTAAAAAATTTGAAATTGATTAAATTAGCTGATGTAAGAATATGAATAAATGTCCAACTATATGAGTAATAATACTTGCAAATATTTATAATTAAACCAATTGAATAGAAAGAGATAAAGATATTTGATCTAAACCGCAATCTATCTAAATATTTTTGATATGTAAATATCTCTTTTGAAACTATCATATTGAAAACTTTAATTAAATAATTAAATCACTTTTCAAATCGTGATGACTGTAATTATATGAGAAGATAGACTTTTAGAGCTTAAATGGGGAATTGCCAGTGGTAAATGATAGATTACCACAGAGTTACGGAAAATTAATGGAGTTCACCAAATGAGGTGAAAAATGGCTTACTGTAAATGCGTTCTTCGTTTAAAGTAAATATCACGCTCGTCACGACTAAACATTTTTGTGAATGTAACAAGAAAAATTTAGAGACTAGATACTTTTGAAATGAAGATAAAAGAGATGTATCTATTAGTTCGTTTATGATAATGTTATATTAGAGTTCAGGAAATGGGAGTTCTCCAATGTGACTTCTCGATTCAGTGTGATAATCGCAGTTTCCTGAGCGATTAACAAGATTATTTCCCATCAATAGTATGGGAATTTTATATACAAAAATTTTGAAATTTGAAGTTTATAATTTGAAATAATACTTTATTAATAAAAAATGGATTTTTCAATTGATATATATAACCTTTGATAATATAGTTATTATATGATATTGATACAAAGGATTTTTTAATAAATACCACAATAATTTTTCAGTGACTTAAACTGAATTACTTATATACTCACTGAAAATTTGTAGAATGTTCAATATTGAAAATGAGAATTAATCAAGTAAAAAATCAATTACAATAAGCAATTTTAAATTTGATTTCATTATTCCAAAACTCTCAATCAATTAAAATAAAATATTTTTTTTGAATAAACTGATATTATTATTTTTATTATTAATAACCATATTAAACAAAATTTAGTAATCTTTTTATCAGATTTGAACAAGTTAAATAGCATACTGGAAATGGATTAAATGAAATTAATATCACACTAATATTCTTAAATCACGTATTTTTTGATTCAATTGTATATTATTAACTAATTTATTAAATTTGTGTGATATTCTGTTGAGTATTAAATACACTTTTTGTGATCAAAATTAATTTTTTACTTTATTTAAATATATATATATATCAATTTAAATTATTTATTTTTTTAATATCCTTTTAAATATTATAATTATATAATTAATTCAATATGGTAACTGATCACTTGGAAGAAAAGAAATTTGAAATTGTCAAAGAGGATATTATGTTTAAGAGGTAATATTCAGCTGATACAAACTATTATACACTGTATTTATATTCGTTTTAACGTGGTTAGATATATTCGAATGAGCAATAGAACTGTTCAATTTCCCGACGGTCGCCAAATTGATTGGGATGTAGTGAGTCATTCCACTGCTGCAGTTATTGTAGTACCCTATTTTACTAAAACGGTATACTTATAATCAGTTCACTTTAACTATTAAAATATTAAATAATATTTTTAAATTTAGAAAACTATCCAATTACTCAGCGAGTAAGTATTAAATATATCTTTTTATTATTAAATATTTATTTGTAATTATAAAGATATGCTCAAGGTTTGAATGAAATGGTAATTATTAATAATATAATCATACAAAACTTTATGAAGAATTAATTATATGAATTATAGACTTATTGTTTTGCATCTGGTGGTTATGATCCAAAGAAACATAAAAGGTAAATTTTTTTACCAAAAAATCCAATAATTAATCTAAGATCGATCTAACTTTAATTTGTTCCTAGTCTTTCCGAAGCTGCTCGCTGTGAATTATCCGAAGAGGCGCGACTTAGAGGTGGTACTCTTATTCCTTTGTAAGTTGGATCATTTTTAATTTATAATTATCCATTCTAAACTGATCAATTGCAGACTTTCCCCAGACTCTCCTGGTGTAGCTGAGGTAAATTTACCAATAATATTTGATTAATAATGATTTAACCGATTGCTTCAATAAATAGGTAAAATGGTCATCCAACCGATTTTATCCATTTTTGGTCATCGATCCAGAAGTTGACACCGAACCCAAGAAGAGAGATGCTGAAGAATATATTGAAATAATACCAGACCAAACCTTGGAAAGGGTTGAAGATAAAATTTTCAGAGGCGAAATTATTTTGGCTTCAGCTCATTCTTATTGGATGGTAAAGAATTATCTCCAGTTGAATAACTTAATTTAAAATTATTGAATTTTTTAAATTTTTTAATTCATAATCATTACATATTTTAATAGATGTCAAAATTTTGGAAATATAAAATGAATAAACTCTGTTTATACTTATTCTTTTTATTTGAAATCATTGTTGCAAACCCATTTTCTCTCAATAATTATAACCTGTAGTTAAACGTGGATAAAAATTTACAAATTAAGTAATACAAAGAATAGCAATTACCTCATACAATTAAAATGAAAATATAGATTATATAAAAATTTATTACTTTACAAATCATGACTATCTTCAAATTGATTATATTGAATAGGAAAGAATTTCCAGTCATCATCATCAATATTAGATAACTTTAAATTTTTAAACAAGTCATAAATTTTAGAAATTTCAGTATCTAAAATCAATTCAGAGCCAATATCGTCAATAACTAATAAATTGGGTGGGCAACCTTCGGATGGAGAATTGAATTGTCGAATTGTTTGTTCGTAATGGCCACTTACAATAGTTAGAGGTACTAAAAAATTTAAATTTTTAAAATATTTATTTTATGATATCAGATTAAATTGATTACCAGATGAATAAGTATTCAAAAATTCTGTAAATAATTTGTTAAAGCTTTCAGCGACTTGGTTATCTAATCTATTTTCTGCTTCAACAGTCATCCACATGTAAATAATAGCTAAATATATAACATAATATTAAATTTAATGAGTAACTATATTAAAATGCTTCAAATACCTTGAGATTGAGGACAAGATTGAGTATCACTAGAAACTCTCATAATAAAAATAGGCGAGTCATAAGGATTAAACTTTGTCTTGGGAGGTATACTAATTAATATCAAACTCTGGGGGCTATTTGAATCATTAGAAGTTGATCCTTCATCATTTTCTGAAGGCTGAGGGTTGAAAACAGGATGGAATAAGTCAGCTTCGTCAATGATGAAAATTGATTTATAAACATATTGTCTAATTAAAATAGATAAGTTGATTCGAACATTAAGTAATTGATTGGATCTACCTTGGTCTGATATGTGATAGCAAATGTTCAGGTAAATAGTCAATTGAAGTGATTAATTTTCTACCTTTCAATTGACCCTCAATGTCAGTATCAACATTCCAAGAGAATTCTTGATCTTCTTGATTGAATTCCACATGCGTAACAGGATGTCCCAAAATATGTAAGGTACCATAGACTGCTGCAATTCTATACATTTGTTAATTACTAGTTAAAAGCTATGGAGTGATAATGATGACTTACCTGCAAAAAGCTTGACAAATTTCTGACGAAGTTCCGTACAATCCCCAAAGATAAGCATGATTACCATACTTGTTAAGTGAGGCGATGAATCTATTACATAATTGGATTCCTTGTTCAACGGTTACTATATACATTTTGTGAGAATGCTATCAAAATTTAAATATAATACTCATCGATTTACACTGATTAGATGGTAATTCCCATCCAGCAATTAAATGAATAATCGTCCAAACAATATTTTTATTTAATTTATATTCTTCAATTAAATACAGTTCTAATTGTTTGTTTTTAATTTCTAAAATAAAATGTTTACAAATAAATGGGTAATAATTGATGTAATAATTAACTACCTTCAAGTAACTCAGGCTCTTCAACAGTTTTCAAAGCAAATGTAATAAATCTCATCATCTTCCTCTTATCCAATAAACTTAATCTTCGATCATTAAATACGTCAGACTTGGAAATTGGTACCTTCTCAATTTCATTTTCAACGAAGAGACAGCTCTGATTAAATAATCGAAACTCCAGATATCTATGAGTCTTGGAATCTAATAACAATTTTGTGACTGAATTGTCACATAATATAGTCTTGTTATTCATTTCAATGGTATAATTCCTTGATTGAGATAATAATGTATTCATCCATTTAAATGACTGTGCAATTATTTGAGATTGGGAATGAAGATCTTCCGATGATAAGTTGATATGCTTCAATAACTCGGAAATCCATTGGGTAATAACGATATCATGATCTTTAGAATTTTTGAACCTATTGTGAATACTAAAGAAATATTCTTTAATTAATTGAATATTGTCAATTTGGTCATTTGGATTTTCTTTTAATTTTGAAATTAAATTTTCAACACTTTCATCAGTTGATTCATTATTGGTTGTGTTCAAATGATTTAAAAAATTCCAGTTAATTAAAATATTTTTAAAGGTACTATTATCTAATTTTTTCAAAAAATATATATTAATAATCATTTTTAAATTATTATAAAAGTAAAATTATTACCTAAATTTTTTTGTTTTAATAAAAAATAAAAAAATTCTATTAAATTAAAAATAGTAGAATTGCCACCATAATATTGATTTTTATCAATTTGTATTATTTTACTATTAGTTTGAGCTAATGCACTAAATATTCATATTAGTTTAGATAATTATAAGTAATTTAGAATTTCAATATATTTACCCTGATAAAATAGATTCTTTAATATCAGTTC
Source organism: Conidiobolus incongruus B7586 (assembly GCA_000697335.1). Lineage (NCBI taxonomy): Eukaryota > Fungi > Entomophthoromycota > Entomophthoromycetes > Entomophthorales > Conidiobolaceae > Conidiobolus > Conidiobolus incongruus. Next base: position 6,978 of record JNEM01013292.1, read on the forward strand.
CTAAAATAATGAAATCGTATTCCTTTTCATTGATTGTTTCCATTATTTTTAATATGTTTAATTGCTGACCTAACTACTTGTTTACATTTATTATTAATCATTGAAGTTGATAATATAATTAGAATTTATTTTTTTGAGTCTTTATGGGATTTTTATTTATCAATTTCTCATTTAATAAATTAAAATTGAAAGAATTTGTAATTTTGATTGAATAAAAATATAGGATGATTGAAATTACATTATAATAGCATATACTTGATTATGTGAAAATACTCAAAAAATAATTTTCAATATAAGGACATATTTAAACATGACAATTTTTCTAATAAAAATACAAATCAAAATACAATACATCAAAAAATGTAAGATAAAACATAATTTTATTATGACTCCAATAAAATCTTATAGAATACATAAACAATTCAAAAACTAATTACATTATTATTAGCAATTACTAACTCAATATACTAAAAGCATTAATAATTACTCGTGAAAAGAGTGAGTTTCTTGGATGTCAACAAAGCTGTCAGTAGGAGTTGGGGTTGAAGCGGCAGGAGAATCAAGTAAATATTTCAGCGAGTTCAACTCTTCAGTAGTGAGATAGACAGGCTCATTACGATATGTCATAAATCTAGGGAATCCAGGTGAGAAAACATTAGGATCGAGTTCTTCGAGGGTAAGGTTGGGGTGTGCATTCATTTTCCACTGGAACTGTCTAAAAAGGACTTCAGACCTCTTAAATGCTGAAGTGTAGTCAATCTTATCGGAGAGATCATTAATATATTTCAGAACTTCGTCCAAACCTTGCAAGTGCTCAATTATAATGTGATGATGGATATCTAATATAGCAAGTGCTAAGAATAGATGATGGTGACGAGTAAGATAGTCACACCAGAACAGCTCCCAAACCCTCATAATAGTCTCAAAGTTGAATTCTCTTTTAAATTGAATTAATAACCAGCGATAGCAACAGAACATGTTGTCAGAATCGATTGATTTGAGATGATGATATAAATTGGGGATTAATAATTTGACGAGTAACTTCAAAGTAGTAAGCTGAAGATGCATACCCTTTTGGTCTCGTGCAAAGTTAGCCTTAGTTCTTTCCATCAATCCAACGAAACAATAAAAAGTCTCAACTTCATCTTGAATGGTCATATAGAGTGGAGATAGCAAGTCACTCATTCCCTGGACATAACCAAGTCCCTTTTGATAAAAGTGATAACACATGAGAATATCCTTCAGTTGCTCCAAATGTTCATTGGAATGAGGTAAAGCGGAATCCTCCTCATTCTCAGGGCCTCCATTAGGAATTTGCCTTTCAGCAAAAAGTGGAATATGACGATCAGTACGTAAAACATCTTTTTCAATACGAGTTTTTTGTTCTTGATAATCTTCAGTTTGTTGAACTTTAGGATCAAGCCAAATTTGCTTCAATTTAAAATAATTTTCATTATTTCTGATACGAATTTGATTTCTCTCTTCTTCAGTACTTTCCCAAGGATAAACATTTAACAAATACTTCCATACTTCAGGACGAATATCATGCTCAATTCCCTAAATTGCATAATGAACAAAACTAATACTAATATAATTGATTTAATATATCTTACTCCAGAGAAAATCCTTTTCCTGATAATATATTCTGGCATCAATAACTGTGTGGAGTATTTAGGATTTTCCAAACTTTCTGGACTACTCTGTTCATAAAAATAGCGTACCCACTCCGTTGCAGAGAGTGGTTCCTTGGAACAACAAATAAATTTGTCATATGGGGCAACCCCCAGGTCCTAAACGAAAAAATTAATAATGATTTTAATGAAAAATCAATAATGAGAATTACTTCTAAAATTTCAAATTCGCCAACTTCAGTCGACAGGTTCTCTTGAAGGGATATATTGTGTCGTGAAGAATTGGTTGAAAAGGTACCACTAAATGAAGGGTTCTCCACCATAGAGGCGGCCCATCGAGATAAATACAATCGCGCCGTCACGTCTAAACCCTGTAAATGGCTAAATTGAGTAGTAAAATTGGGACCGTAAGTTGCTTCAGTTTCTTGATTTGCAATTCCGGTCGTGTAAGGCAATAAAGATTGTGTATATGGATGATTAGCAATGGCTTCTACGATCACAAGTAATTAAAAAAAAATTGTAAATTTCGAATCAAAACTAAATTATATTACCCCTAGCTCTATCTATACCTTTAGTAACTTGAGCAAATTTTTCCAAAACTGTAAACGCTAAAGGGTTCAACTGGCTCATATAAAAACAAACTTATGAAATAAAAGTGATCTTTTAAAAATTCTATTATAAACTTTGAGGTTTCTCTAATTGAGTGGTCTAACCGTTTGATAAATAAAAAGAATTAGATGATAATAAACTAAATTGAATAGACTGAGTTTGATCAATGATGAATGGTCAGTTTAACCATTTATACTCCAAATTATCTCATAATCATCTTATTTTGGTCCTTAATATTTAAATTATGCACAGCTTCATATCAAATTATCCCATTATTTATTATAAATGTTTTAATCAAATTGGCTAATATGATATCATATTTAAGAATATATTTGGATTATTATATTCACCGAATATAAAAGCTCTAGGAATTCAAAAGAATATATGAAGAATTTATACCATTTAAATTTAATATAAAATGCATTCAACTGATTATCCAATTTTTCAATTTTCAAAATATAGTTGTTAAATAGCAAAGTGAAATTTACACTTGGATACTTTGATTTATTTTTTTGGAAATTAAATTGGATGACTACTAAAAAAATTGAGAAAAAAAATAGAAGTGAATAAATAAAAAGTAGAAAATAATTGAAATTATAAAATAAAAGAATAAAAAGAGTTAATTTAAATATATTGAAATATATAAAATTTGTCTGTTAAAAACAAAAAATTAAAATTAAATTAATCAATTGTATGATCATGATACAATTGAAAACAATTGTTTTTATGGGGAATTAGCTCAAATGGTAGAGCGCTCGCTTAGCATGCGAGAGGCACGGGGATCGATACCCCGATTCTCCATTCTTAATCAAATGGTATTGCTTTTGTCTAATCAGTTATTATTACCATTAAATTTATTTAATAATTTTATCCCTTTTTTAATATTAGAATAATATAAAAATCAATAAAGTAAATAAATTTGAAATATATCGAAATTGACAGATGATTATCCAATTAATAAAATTTTATATTATTGGATAAATCTATATAATTATATTATGTTTACAGAAAATTATAAAAAAATTTAGGTTATTCAATTAAAATTTATGTTTTAATATATCTACATATTTTAAGAATAATATCATAAATAATATTATTTATTATTTTAATATTTAAATTATATTATAACAGATTTATTGATATAGTCTAAGAATATAATAATGTTCAAAAAACAACTTTGAAAACGAATTTGTGACTGTGTGGATTAGAAATGATCATATAAATCATACTTGATATATTCCATTTTTGTGAACTAGTCGAATTACGAAATCATCAATAATAATAAAATAAAGAGTAAAAATGGTGATATATATGGTATACTTACAAAGACTATAAATTAAACATATATTATATATATAATTTTTCATGTAAATTTAGCTTTCATGGTTTTTCATTTTTTGGACTCTATTTTCGTATATTGAACTATAGTTGATAGTTATCTTAACCCAAGAATTAAAAAATTCATTATTCAATTTTTTGGATCAAGGATAAATATTCCTTAGATGATACTAGAAATGACTTATCAAATTTGAGAAAGATCAATTAACAATTATTAATTACATAATCCCTTTAATTCTAGTTCATTATCTGCAAAAATTATATGATAGTAAATGATGTTGAATATCTGATTAGATACTATTTAAATATCTGATATATACTAGAGCAAATTTTAATCAATACTTTAAATATTAGTAAAACACTTGATTCATCGACTAATAAAAATGTGATTAATCAATGATGTTTAAATATTACGATTTTTGATATTTATTACTATCAAAACATTATTATAATACTTTAGGATTGAAGATATGGGAAATTTTTTAATATCCAATTTTTCAAATATATTATTAATTCCAAAAAAAAATTATATACAAAGTAAACAATAAAACATATGTTTTAGTATAACAATATAGATATAATGTTATATAATGTTTTTTATTAAAAATATCATTTAGAAGTTTATCATTTAAATTAGTTATATTTAAATAAAGTAATGATTTTCAAAAATCTTATTTTAATATTATTAAAACTTAACCACAAATACTTTAAAATCATTTAAACTTTATTATTAGTTTATGAAGATAATATTACTTTGTATTTTTAATAATGGGAATTTTTTGTGATTAAAAATAAATAAATATTTTAATATATAATATATAAAAGTAAATATATAATATAAATTTAATAGTTTTTTTTATTATTAATAACTTTTTTCTATATTTTTAACAAATTTTTAACACTTAAAAAATAATTCTTTTTATTAAAAACTAAAATTTAATGTTTTACAAACCAATTAAATTTTTTTGTTGAAATTTTCTTTCTTATAAGCTAGTTTTTCAATTGCTTAAAGTTAATATAATTACATAAGTTATAATCTAAAGAATATATTAGATATGGTAGTTTTCCAGTTATTTTTAACTAGAAAGCTTTTTATAACTTTAAATTTATATATTTTATAATTATTATATAAAATAATAAGTGATTTTAAATTATATTAAGAATCTTAATTAAAAATATTTTTATTTAAAAAAGCAATATAAAGTTTACTATTAATTTATTTTCTTTTAAGAATTAAATAAAAATAGTATATATTATTTATAATTGAATATAATAATTAATATTTGTTTATTAACAAAATATTTATTTAAAGGAATTTATAAAGAGGGTTGATTTAATTTAATTTAATAACTTGATTTATATTTTAATAAAAAATTATATATAAAGATTTAAGATTCATTAATAATAATTATTCATTATAAAAGTTTAAGCTTTTAATAATATTTTAATAAGTTTTATTTAATAATAATTATTTTACCTTTTTTTAAGTTTTAGTTAAATTATAAGGTATTTATTTTATATTTTTATTTATTA
>JNEM01013293.1:0-10471 GCA_000697335.1 Conidiobolus incongruus B7586
CAATTCATATTAAATATTATAAGATATAATTTTAAATATTAGAATAAAAATTATTAATAAAATATAATAAAAAACTAATATATGGAATAAAATATATAACTATTAATATAATGACAAATATCTTGAATATTATACATTTATATAATTTTTTTACTAAATATAATTCTAATTATATTATTAATTTTAGTTATATTATTTGAAGTATTATATAAATTGTAACTTATTCAAATATATTAAAATTATATGAAAATAAATATAAAAATACTCTATTTAGTTACTTAGTCATAAAAGCTAGCATTAATTAGTCTTGAACTTAATTTTAACTCTCATAATATCATTTAATATATATTTTAAATTGTAATTTGATATATATTTGATATAATTGTCAATATTTACTATTTATCTTATTTGAAATATCTTGGAAAAATAAATCATTGAATGAATTTTTTGATCAATTTATTCAAAGTCTATATATAAATAATATTGTTAAATTATATTTATTACAAAGAATAATTATGTTAATTGCTTTAAACAATCAATTATAATAATTATTTAAAATCATTGAATTTAAGTAAATTTGACCATATGATAATTATAGTTTCTACAAAAATTGATAATAAATGGATAAAAATAAAAGTAATATTTATGAAATTTTAAATTTTAAGTATTTAATAAACTTAATTATAATCATTAGTTTAAAATATATTTGTTTTTTAACTAATTATTTGAGTAAATTATTTTTGATGAAATACTTAAATATTATAATAAATTAATAATATTATTAGAATATTTGCTAGCAATTGCTCGAGAGATAATATTATTAATATATACGTATTAATAATTTTTATAAAGCTAATATCATTTATAAATCTAGGGGCGTGAAAATATTGTTCAATATAATTCAATATTAGAATATTAAATAATAAGTTAATTAAATAATTTAAATTAATAAATATAAGTTATTCAACAAATATATAATTTATATAAATTGATTATTACTTTTGAACTTAATGATTAATTTATAAAAATAGAATTAAATATCAAATATATCTTAAATCATTATCAATCATATTGAAATAAAAAAGTAATTAATAAAATCTATTATTCAATATAATAAATCAATTGAGATATATATGTTAATTGATATATACTATCCCTTGGTTATATATGATTTTTATTTCTGAATTTGATATTTAAATTATTTAAATTATATTCAAATTATTATTATATTATTAAGTATAATATTTATTTGATTAATTTTATTTAATAATTAAATCATATAAATCATTATTTTTCTATTTTTAGTTATAAATTATTTATTATTATAATTATTCAATATTAGAAGAGAAATAATATAATTAATTCAAAATATGATACTATTTTTTTGAACAAATATAATTATTAAATAAGGTTAATTTTTTCAATCATTTAGTTTTAATACAGGATTTAATTATATAAATTAAAATACTGATATCCATAATAAAATCATTATAATTATGCTTATTTTTTTTATTTTTTATTAAAATTAAGGTTAATTTTTAATTATTAATTATTAACTATAATATATTTAATTCAATGGATTTCAAAAATTTATTAACAAATATGAGTATATAACCTAAAATAATCCAATATATAATAACCAAAATAATAATTGGAGATATATAATATAGAAAAATTATATTTCTAATTCTTTTTAAATTAATAAATAGTGATATACAGTTATTTGTTCAGTTTACAAACATTGGATAAAGTTTATATTTTTTTATAATTCTAAATATTGAATATAATATATAGTAAAAATATATTATCATTTTATATGCAATTCATTTAAAAAAGTTTCTAATCAACTACTGAAATTATTAAATATTTTATCTTATATTGATATTTTTGAATTAAAATCTAAGCCACTATGATAAAAATAATTTTCCATAGTTAAATTGCTATTATTTAAGTAATCAATAAATTAATAATGTATATATTTCAACCTATATTACGGAAATATTCATTATTGGATAATAAAATGAAAAAAAATATCTAAGCATTAACTATTTGATTGTGAACTTCAAATGGATTTTTGAATATTTTTTATATATTCAAAATCGATTTATTATATAATAAATGAGTATTATATAAATAAATTCATTTTATATTATCTCAAATATATGATGAAATATTCTTATCATAAAATTATAGATGATTTATAATTGTAAAATAAATTAAACCATTGTAATAAGTATATTTTGATTTTAATAGCTCAATTATTCAAAAATCCTAATATTATTATAATTACCCTTATCAAATATAATATCGAATATCCATATTTAATCCTAATACATATCATAATATGCAAATTTTATCAATGAGACAAATTATGTAAAAATTTTGGAAATATGAGATAATAAAATATTAGTTATCAACTCTTCAAATTTGGCAAATATGTCACTAATTAGTTTAAATATTTTTATTAATAAGTGCCATTATTTCATCATTTTCTAATAGCTAAATATACTAATAAGATTCTTTAGGCTTTTGTTAAATGTCAATCATCAATAAACTAGTTTGTCGCACTTCATGAGAAATTATAACAAATGAATTTAAGATAATATAACAGTCACTTCAATAGCATCAATTAGATTTAATTCATTCAAGTTAATAAAAATGAATATTATTTGGCTAATATATTTACAATAATTACATTAAAGTCAAAAATAAATATTAATCATTATATTTAAATAATTAATTCTAATTGAAATATAAAACTCAATAACTTTAAATTATCATTAATATTAATGAAAAGCCTATTTCATTGTTAAATTTTTAAAATATTATTAAATTGGCTAATATATTAAATAATGTAAATAAGTTAATCTGATTAATTAGCCAATTCATTATATTTTGAATGTTAAATATTAATATAGTATTAATTATATCAATAATTCAGTTCAGCTTTTTAAATTAATTGTATTTCCGAATTGCAGAATATTATATCATTTAAAATCTTTTTTTTATAAATTTATGATTTGAATAAATTAATTATCAATCACAACATCCGTGAATGCCCGATGTGCTTTGAATTTTAACGTACAAATCGAAGTCACTAACCACAAATTTGAAATGAATTGGTAAGTCTGGCTATGATTAACATATGAAATAAAATGCTTGAAATGACACAATAATACAAACTATAATTGGCCAATAAGATTATAGCAATTTTTATTAATACAATTTTGATTGAATCTAATAGAAAGTAATCAAGAATTTTCACCAAGTGTTAGGAGTTTGAATAAACAATTTTGATTAAATTGAGTGTATTAAATAAAATCAAAAAAATAATTGTTTGACATTATTTAATATTATTAAAAAAATAAATTTTACCTAAAATCATTATATTTACTAATATTAAATAGGAGTAAGATTTTTTAAAAATCTTTTATAATATAATTTTAATTACTATTTAGAGTACTCAATTAAAAATTAGTCAAATATTATGATGATAGAAATTATATTAATATATCAATATTTTTTCTCTGAAAATTATTAAGAACATTTTTCATAATTTGAATTTATCAAACAAAGACTTACTTGGAATAAAATTGAACAATCAGTTTTCATGATGAAACCAGGGATTATCTCGTGATAATTAATGATAAATTTGTTAATAAATATCCAATTAAATATTAAAAGGGTGAAAGATAAGCTGTGGAGAAGATATTAAAGGATTAATAAATGTTCAATATGATTGACTACTTGGTATTTTCAATATAATATCAATCCTAATCTTTTAAAAAAAAACTATCTGATTAATTAAGTTTATTAGATTATTTATGTGATTGAATGAAGTGAATTGATTGGTAGAATTAATTTAATTTCCACTAATTTATTCTCATGACTAACAATTAAATGTTGTCTCAATTTACTCGAATTAGTTAAACATTATTTTAATACTATTGAAAATAGCAACAGGTAAAGTTTCAACAGAAATATATATTATTTTTCAATAAACTTACCCTTTCTCTATATAATCAGAATTCAATTAATGTAATTAAATGTAATTAATTATTAAAAGTTAGCAAATATTGGACTAATAAATATATTTAATCATTATTATGTTATAATCATAATGATTTCACAAATTTTACATTAAGAATAATAATAATAATAACAATTTTGAATAAAGTGATAATATTTATAAGTTTTGATGAATGAATATGACCCCTTTGATTGTAATCAGCTAATTAATTATAAACAAAATAATTTTAGTTAATCACAATACTCATCATAATTCAAGTAAAACATCATAAAAATAAAATTAATATATGGATGAAAAAGCTAAAATAATATAAAATAACCTGAATATTATTAAATTAAACCTGTGATCAATGTTCATAATGTAATAATTATTAATTTTATTCAGATTAGCGAATCAAATTCTATCATATTATCATGATGAATATTGTGATTTACTCATGGATTCAATAAGAAAAAAGAATTGGAACAAAAGGCAACTAAGAGTATGTCTATTATTGAATTACAGGTGATAGAGTTTCACTTGGAAGAAGATTGGAGGATTATAACTTAGTAACTAATTCTGAACAGATACTTTTATAGAAAAAATTAATCGTGAAAATTCCAACGAATTTATGCTTCGCTTTCTATTGATCCTAACTGGATTATCATATCTATTCTTAGACTTAAATGGTAATAGCTTGAGATATGATTTTCAATCCATTCATTGGCATTGATTCATAAATTAAAGTACCCATTGTAAGCTATTTTGTTTCATCCCTACACACTCAAATGATCAAGAACTGTACTTAGTTATTTATAGACTCACTAACAAATGGTTGTATATATTCTAACTGTTAAAACAATGACTCAAACAAAATAGATTATTTTTTTAACCTTGATGTTAACAATTGTTGATAATAAAAATGGTACGACTGAAAGTTGGACAAGCCAGAGAATTTGCACAAATGGAGCTAATTAATCCCAATTTAGTTCAGTCTGTGATCATTTGATTTTCGCAATATAACGAATAGAATAATACATTTATATCAACAATTCTAGTTTAACTCACTATAGCTAGTTATTAACTAATAATATACGCTCAATCATCAGAATTCAAGCTTTGGCAAACTCTAAAATGACTAAGCAATTTAGCTATATGGTCAAAGAGACTACATGGACTATGAGTTCATTATGAAAACCTAAGCATATTTCAATTAAACTGAGTTTTAATATTGGATTACATATTCATTCTTACTAATCAGATGATTGCAAATCAGTTTGATTTTGATTGATATGAAGTTTTAAAATACTAATATAACATTATATGCATAAACTAAAGCCTGACCTATTGTCAATCATCAGCTATTCAATAAAATTAATTAATACTTCTAAAATATCTATTTAAATTGAGATAGTTTTAATTATCCATTATATTTACACAATATGAATATTTGCTCTTTCAAAAAATGGGAAATTAAATTTTCCCACAGATTCAGTTGAAATTGTAATTGGATTTTTTGATTAATATTCACTTTCAATCAAATTTACTTCCTTTTCCCTTATTGTAAATTCTTGTTCAGGTTCAAAATCTAAAGCGTGAATCAATTTCGGCTGGGGCCTTTATCATTACTAATCCATTAATATGAACGGTGTCCTGTCTCTTGTTCATTTTTGTGAGGCTCACGGTCCCACCGTTATGTTTAGCACCCAACTTCATCATCAGGATCAGCCAGCTCGTTCTCTAATCAATTTCAGTGCTAATTTACCACCTCCACCAACAACTAACAATACAACTATGCAAAAACAATCAACAGCAAATATTGAAAATTATTTTAAAGATTTTTCATTTAACTCTTCTTTACTCTCTTCATCCCTTTATTCTTTACTCCCTTCCTCTTTCTCAACAGCACCCTCTATGCCCCCAAAGCCAACTAGAATCCCGGCAGAATCAATGCCTCAGAGGTCACCTCACCTCAGAAGTGAATCTTTACCATATCCAAAACTTCCAACCAACACTTCAACTTGTCCAACCTGCTCGGTTCATTTCCAAGTTCCAAATCATAATCAAAGTAGCAAAGCCAAGGGGTTTGTTTCAGCCGACCCCGACGACTCTGAACTTTTATACACAACCACAAAATACCCAAGTCATCCACAGCTTTATGCTGCTTTAAGACAAGCATGTGTCAGAAGGTATTTTGATAATTAGCATTCCAATGACTTGTACTAATGTTGAAAATTAGTTTAAGCACAGAGTTTTGTCCAGGTAGAGAGGGACCAATAATGTTTGGGGATGAAAAACATGGCTATTTATTGAGTTATTTATTTAAAGTGAGAGATGATCAGGCGAGAGGATCACAAAGAGTATACTCTATCAACTTTTTAATGACTGATAGACATTATTTAGTAGCTAGTTTTACATATCTTGTTAGGTATTACATGCGTTAAATGCAACTCCATGATTGTTTTATTGATTTTTTCATTAGTAAATTCAGAGCTATTGTGAAATTTTTACAAAATAGAGCAGAGTCGAGAGTTGGAAGCATATTATCATCATCCCATCCAGATGGAAAAAATAGCAGAGCATCATCGATCAATAATGCTTCTAATAACAATACACCACCATCTTCCCCTCTCTCTCCCAATTTCAAAGTCCAACCTCCATTACACCGAAGTCCTACCTTTAGCAATAGTGACTTTGCAGCTACTTTAACTTCTGGTATGTTGATTAAAAATCTAATTTAACTAGATTTAACTTATCTGAAACATTTTTTCATAGACCAATATCTGCGCAGAAGATCGTCTCAGAAGCGTAAAGAATTGAGAAGCCTAGAGGAATTAGTCAATGTCCCTGTAAGTGCTCAATTTTAGTACACTAGTAATTAGTTGGATTAGTACGATTATTAATTGAATAGAATTAGTCCAAAATTCTATTCTATTTTTAAAATCTGCAAGGCATCTCACTTCTCCTACATTCAATATTTTCTTAATGAAGTGGATACCAATTTTTTCCCATCTCTTTAATTCCATCCCTATATCTTCCGCTATTTACCTCTCATTTCCTTTTAAAGTTACATTTACTAATTTTTCCCGAATATTTTATAGGACCTGATTGTAACATTACATCTGGCTTTTTCCACAATATTAAGAACTGGCAGCAAAAGGATAACCGAATCGATTCCTGTCAACACGTGGGATCGGTGGGTTGAGCCTACTACGGTCAATTTAGACATCCTTCCGGTTTCTGATTGCAGATTCCATTCTGGAAGTATTAGCAGTGATGTTAGCTCAATTACACCAGGTACACCGCCCTCGGAATTTAGGATACACCACTTAGGCCAACTCAAGAATCATCTTGATGCGAATCAATTTTCCAAATTAATCTACAATCTTGTAATAGGAAATCAAGTAGTAATCAGATCATCCTACTATGACCTCGTCAAGCAAATCATCACAATATTACAGGTATATTAAATGATTTGTTATTTGTGTATAATATTAACTCAGCATAAATTAATAGGATCTTTTACCCCATTCTTTGTACAATATAATGGAATATGAATCACAATACCAGCCATCGTATTTGACTAATCTCATTGGCTTAAAAGAGGATGCTATTATTCCAAATGACTTAGACCCCACCAGCTTTGTTCTTCTTAATATATCTCCACCCAATCACAGTGATGATACAATGGGCTATCCTAAGTTTTCTTTACAATATGGCATGCAAGTTCCAAAAGAGAGTCAAAACAATAGCTTGGGTTATTTATCCAAACTTTTATCCATTCTTAATTGCCATTCTTCATTTTCAAAATCTCCCAGTACACTTATTCCTACATCATACTTTTTGTCTCAACCCAGCCCGACATCTAACAATAACCCCAACAGCTCGAGCAGCTATTCCGCTCAGCATCTCAGACTCAAGGTCATTGGCCTTAAAGAGGAATGGAGCTGCAAGGGCAGAATCTTTGCACAGTATCTTAGAAGTCAATCCAAGCTAGGAGTAGATCCATCAGTCGAATTAAACAAATTCTTAAGCTTGGTCAAAGTGTTACCCTCAGATCTCCCTGTCTTGAGACTTTTTGCCACAGTTTTAAAACCTAGTCGAAGATAATTAATGCCATTTGTCCTGGATAGACTCCATCAAACTCGTTCACACCTCTTTTATCTTGTACAATTTATTTAATTTTGACAAAATTTTTCGATTTCACAAACTTCTCTTTCCGGTTGGTAGATATTCAAATTTGGCGTACTTTCAATGACATTCGGATATTTTCCCTACTGTCCTTGTAATGAATTGTAGATTGTAGCTTTAAAGGGAATAATAGATCAAAATCATTATTATTTAAATTACATATCACCCATTCAGCTCAAACAAAAAACACCACTCTCATTATTCATTCTCTGTAATGTATCCTACTAATTAATATATATTCACTATTCAAAAATCACATTAATCAACATGTAAATTCATAGTCACTATATCTTTTCAATCGTTCAAGTACTCTACTAATAATTAAATGATTTAAAATAATCTACTTTCAAATTTTTGTATTAGTATACTATAATAAAATATTACATATATAATTTAATTCATAGAATTAATACAATTTACAATTTATTTTTATTAATTGTTATTAAATATTAAAATATAACTAATAATAAACAATATATATAAATAATGATGATTTAATATTATGTAATATATATTATTCTTTGATCTTGTAATTGTTGTGAATATTCGAAATTAACAGTTTCAAATAAAATCAGAATTATCAACTTGTACCAAAGTGAGTTTCCTAATTAGGAATTAGCTACCATTTTTAACAAACTTCTATTAACACTCTTAAACTTTGATAAGTCCCTTTCCCCAACGATAATTGGCTATAAATCCAACTAGTATTGATGGAAACAATCCAATAAACTTGTCAATTCCATATCTGATCAGTTTGAATTTTACCAACCATTTGATTGGTTCAATTTATTTTATTAAACTATTGATTTGGATCAGAAATTTTAAAATATAAATAAGGATGTAAAATTTGAAATTTGATGTAACGTTAATAGTATCCATTTAAAAAAATTTTTTTCTACTTTTAAATTCTAGAATTTAAAGTATACTTTATTAGTAATTTACTAATTATTTTCATTTAATTAGTAAAAAAAATAATGAATTTAATTGGTAAATTATACATATTCATAATTTTACACAAAATATTTTGATTATCTATAAATTTTTAATTAATTTATTAATTAGTAAATTTTGCCCCATTTTTTTCTTATCTTTTCCTAATTATATTAATTATATTGAAGCGATTATTCAAGTTCTGTTTTATTTTTTTTAAAATTTTTTTTAATATTAATTTAGATAAATTATCAATCTTAAATTAATTTTTTTATCAGTTAATTTAACAAAATTATAAAATAATTAATATATTTGGTAAATATTAAATTTTTTATGTTTCTAAAAATAATATTTTGAAAAAAAATACATTATTATATGTTGATCATATCAATGATATTTGAATATTATTAATTTTTAATATTTTTCAAATATGTCAACATTCAATTGTTTTGTGAATATTCTATGAGTGTTTATTTACATTAATATTCTAATAATAATAATAATAATTCCCAATATGTTCAAAAATAGTCACTATGTTGACTAATCAAATTAAATTCTGATATATTAAAATATGTATATAATATAATATTATTATATAATAAATATTTAACCTTTGATATTATATATTATAAATTTTTATATGATTAATAATTATTAATATTATATATGTTTAAAGTTAAATTTATTCAAAGTTAATCAAATTTGATTATGCTTGTTAAAGTATTATATAGTCTAAAAACCTCTAGAAGGTAAGTCTTGATATTGATTTTAGAAAATTACTTTGATAGACTATTAAATAATAGAGTATTCTTTTTAATAATATTAATATCTTGAGTTTATCTTTATATGAATTAAAGATATTTTGAAACCTTATATGATTTTACTTATAAATATAAATATTTTTCAAATATTATATATTATTAATTATTACTTTATATCAAAGATATTTTTTGGTTTTATTAAATAAGTTTTGTTTAAATATAAAATAAAATTATTTGGATATCATTTATATATTTTAATTATTTTATCTTTATTATAAATGAATTTTTTATTATTTTATATATTTCAAAATCAAAGGTGTATATTGAAATAATAGTATTAAATCATTTGTATGATTTATTTAATTATATATTAATTGATAAGTTTTGATATATTTTGAATTTAATATTTATTAATATTTCATTTTTATTATAATTAATTTTAAATATACTTTTCTTTATCAATAATAATATATAATAGTAACAATGATTAATTATTCATAATTTTTTTTATTTAATAAAGTGATATATATGTTATTAATTGAAAAAACTATATATCAAATTCAGATAATAATATTTTATA
>JNEM01013295.1:0-29985 GCA_000697335.1 Conidiobolus incongruus B7586
TTTAATAATAAGAATTTTCTGTAATTGAAAATAAATAAATATTTTAATATATAATATATAAAAATGAATATATAATATAAATTTAATAGTTTCTTTTATTATTAATAGCTTTTTGTTATATTTTTAATAAAAATCTAACACTTAAAAAATAATTTTTTTTATTAAAGATTGAAATTTAATATTTTACAAACCAATTAAATTTTCCTGTATAAATTTTCTTTCTTATAAGCTGGTTTTTTAATTACCTAAAGTAATTATAATTACATAGGTTATAATCTAAAAAATATACTAGATGTGGTAGTTTTTTCCAGTTATTTTTAATTAGAAAGTTTTTTATAATTTTAAATTTATGAATTTTACAATTATTATATAAAATAATAAGTTTTTTCAAATTATATTAAGAACACTAATTAAAAATAATTTTATTTAAAAAAACAATATAAAGTTTATTATTAATTGATTTTCTTTTAAAAACTAAATAAGAGTAGCATATACTATTATAATCTATTACAATAATTAACATTTATTTATTAATAAAATGCTTATTTAAAGGGATTTGTAAAAGAGGTTAATTTAACTTAATTTAGCATTTTGATTTATGTTTTAATAAAGGATTATATATAAAAATCTAAGATTCATTAATTGTAATTATTTATTATAAAAGTTTAAGCTTTTAATAATATTTTAGTAAGTTTTATTTATTAATAACTACTCTAGCTTTTTTCTAAACTCTAGTTAAATTATAAGGTACCTATTTTATATTTTTATTTATTGAGTTTAAACTTTAATATATATAAAATACTTATAAAACTAATATTAAAGTGCTTAGATAATTCTTTAGCTAAAATAAAAAAGTATTTTTTTAATATATTTTTTCACTCTATTAACAATTAAAAAAATAACAGTTAAAGTTGGTTTTTTAGATTTTAACAGGTTTTAGATAGTTTCTTTTTTAGTTTTAAAGTGATTTACCTAGCAATAAATTGTTGATTTAGATAATACTTTATTATTAAAAGTTGCTTGTAAATTTTAAATAATTTTAAAGGGTTTATAGTTAAGTTTTACTGATACTAAAATAAAAAACTTTTAATGATTACTATTTAGTTTAAACATAATTAAATTAAACAGCCAATTTTAAAAAGTTAATTTTTTAATCAAAAAAAATATTATATATATATATATATATATATATTAAAAATATATAATTTCCTATTAACTTTGTATATATTTATTTATTTCAAACTTATAATATGTTTGAAAAATTAGAAATTAAAAAATTTCCCATTTTTTTAAATTTAAGGTAATAATATGCTAATATAAATTAATTTATCATTTTATCATAAATATCATAAACAATAGTTAATTTACTTGGCTTTATCAATATTTTCCATATTTTTTTAAATATTCTATTGTTGGTTTTATGTTATTATGAATAACTATATTAGAATGATTAAAACAAGATTATCTTGATATTTTAAATAATTTTATAAATTATTTAAATAAATAATAATTGATTTTCTTAGATATTTATTCATAATCTCTATTTTAACTATATTATTTCCTATAATGAGTATAATTTATTAACTATAGTGTAAAATATTTGCAAAGTGTGAAATGATTATTTATAAGCTCCCTTGTTAAATCATATTTTTTGATGTTTTGATTAAGAGTCATGGGTCTTATATTAGTTTTAATAATAAATTTAAAAAATATATATTTATAGATAATAATAGCATCAAAAACAGTTCCTTTGTGTATTTATTTTAATAAGGCTTAGGAATTATAATATTTGTAATTGAGTTTGGTTCAATATACTAAATGATTTTATACTTAGATAACCTCTCTTTGAGGTATTAAATATATTATTTGAGTTTGTTTTTGGTGTTATAAAGTATTACATAGAAAGTTTAGTTTTAAATATTGTATTCACCTTGATTAAAGAGTGATTTAATATTTAATATTGAGCAAAGCCTGAATCCACCTGGAGTTCATATTATTCTAACCCTCCCAGCTCTATCCTAATGTTTAAGACTGCTCAATGAGATTCCAACTTATTCTTGTATTTTATAGGAAAAATATAATCGAAATTGTCCATATTTGAATAAGGATGACAATATTGAATTTGATGCTGTACTGTTTGAAACTAAACACTATTGTAAAAAATACCAAGCGTTAATGCTGCAGGTGATAATTTATCTAGGTCTCGGTTTAATATTGATGGTTGTGCTCAGAACAAATTGAAATTCTACTAACGGTTGACCAAATTCAACCCAACAGATTAATCCCATAAAAGTAAACAAAATTACAAAGGTTATATACATGTGAATTTAAGGACACTTATCAATTTAATAAAAACATTAATACTAATACTAAAAACGAAATGATATATGAACACTCATATTCTGAAATAAGTAATCATAACATATATTATTATTTTTAATTGGATATTTGGATTGATATTTATATTTTGTTAGTAAAAACTCCTTATTATACGTTTGACCCTCCTATTGAAGAAGAAATTCAAGTAAATGCAATATTAAATTTTTTAATAATACCTTATTCAATTATAAAATAAAAGGAATTTAGTAAACAATATGTATCAAACGCTATCAAACAAGAAATCAATGGAGAGATTAAATTTAATGTAGTAGTTAACGATGGTACGAGACTGTCATTATCACTATTGACAGGGTTAAAGAATATCTTTATGAAGCAGTTGCCAAAAATGCCCAAAGAGTATATCAGTAGATTAGTATACGATAAAAATCACATGAGTATGATTATTGTAGGCCCTAATAACAGTGCTTTGGGCGGTATCACTTATAGATTATTCAATCAGAGGAAATTTGCTGAAATTGTATTTTGTGCTATCGCTTCTTCTGAGCAAGTCAAAGTAACGTTTATTTTCACTCATTTATTATTTGTGACATCAATTTATTTGAATAGGGTTATGGGTCACATTTAATGAACCATTTGAAAGATTATATTATGATGCATACAGATGCTAGGCATTTTTTGACCTATGCAGATAATTATGCTATTGGTTATTTTAAAAAACAGGTAGATTTAGCTATTATTATTATTTATAGGGATATTAATTAATTTGGTATAGGGCTTTACAAAGGATATCACTTTAGATCCTAAAATTTGGATGGGTTATATCAAAGATTATGAAGGTGGTACTCTAATGCAGGTAATATCTTTAAATTTACGAATAATACAATTTGATTTTGACCCTTTATTTATCAGTGCACAATGATTCCAAGATTGACATACCTCAGAGTGAAAGAGATCTTAGCTTTACAAAAGAAAGTAATTATACCAATAGCGAATTTATATTAATATGTGATTAATTGATTATGATAGGTTCTAAATAAGAAAATCCAATCTATATCTAGTTCTCATATCATATATCCTGGTCTAGATTGTTTTGATAATGGTGTTCAAGAAATTGATCCTATGGATATTCCAGGAGTTAGTAAGATTTAATTTTTATTAGAATCATCCGATTTTTTTTATTTAAATCGAATTTTAGAGGATTCTGGATATGACCCTGCTATCCATAAGTATTCATATTTAATTATATCTATTATAATAATTATTTATTATTTATTATTATAGAAGTAAACAGCCTCGCAGGTCAAGATTTCAAAACCAATTACTTAGATTGGTCAGTGAACTCAGAGCTCATAGAGCTTCTTGGCCCTTCTTGCAGCCAGTCAATGGGGATGAAGTTACAGATTATTATGACATCATTCAACATCCAATGGATCTGTCAACCTTAGAAAAGAATGTAATCGATAACAAATACGCTAACAAACAAGAGTTTGTGGAAGATGCTAAGTATATATTTAGTAACTGCCGTATTTATAATGATCAAAATTCAGCTTATTATAAATCAGCAGACCAATTGGAAGAATATTTTGAACAGAAATTGGCTCAATGGAAAGACTAATATTTTAATTTCTAATTAATTCAAACTTGTTGAATAATATAAATATACTCAATACGTTTTTGTGCTTTTAGTTTTAATAAACATTTAATTTACAAAACACCTTATTTGTGAATTATTATTTTCTACGAAGTTTATTCTGATACTAAATTTGTTTACAAAAAATATATTATATAAACTAATCTGTTATTTTCAAATAATGGTTTTTAAGCTGAAGTATTTTGATTTAAGGGAATAATATTAGGTAAAACTATAGGTTAGAATAGATTTAAAGTTATCCATAAATTTGACTTAGTAAAAGAAAATTATTAAATATTAACCAAAACCCAATATAGTATTTGATTATTCTAAATTTATTTTAAATTAGGATCTTCTTCAGGTCTATAAACTCTCTTATTATCCCAATTATCCAATTCTTCTTGCTTTTCCATTAATCTCTAATTATATATATAATTTGTTAAATATATTAATATATACCCATAATAAAATATTACCCAATATTCTTCTTGAATACTAAACTTTTTACGTTCTTTATCAATTTTTAAAGCTTGCTCTTGAGTTACCTAAATGAAATTCATAATTAGATATACCGGATTGTGGTAATAAATATTAATATCTATACTATTTGGGTCCTGGTTTTCTGGTAATCGTATCTAGTTTGTGTAAATCTTGTCATAAAAAATGAAGCGCCAACAATTATTGAAATGAAAGGTAAACCAAAAAATAGAAAAGGATGCTTTCGAATATTTTTATAAACTTTAGCTTGGAAGGGATTTTGTTTTACTCTATATTTTACTGGGAATATTGGCATGTTATGTATTAAATATTTTTTAATTTTACAATATTTTATTTGTATTTGACCTAGACTTGAATCTTTTTATACTTTATAATAAAGATGGATTTCTATGGGATTTACCCAATTAATCTATATAATGGCTAACCTTTACAATTTTGATAATGACATGATAAATTGAATAATATTCAAAAATCAAATATAAGAGAAATGTTTTAATTTGATTCAAAAAGATTGATATTATAATGTTTTATTTATAAATGAGTCAAAATTATAAAACTTTACAAAGAGAGCTTGGATAATTTTTCGGTGATAAACTCTTCAGCCAATTTGGCAGCTTCGGGAACCTTGTCAACTTCGGTACCAGCACCTTGAGCAGATTCGTCTTTACCACCCTTCTTACCTCCAACGAGATCAGAAACAACGGTAACCCAGTCAATGGCCTTGATTCCTTGGGAAGCAAGAGACTTGGGGACAACACATTGGTAGTTGACTCTACCATTATCTCTATCAGGAGAAATGAATAAGGCAGCCTTATCCTTGAGGGATTGAACATGCTTGACAGCACCTTGAATAGCCTTAGAGTTGGAGCCGACTTCCAAAATTTCAACGATAAACTTTTGATCGGGATTGCGTTCCAAAGCACACTTTGTTTGTTCTAAAGCAGCCTTGACTTGAGCAGCCTTATTGGCCTTATCTTCATCATCGAATCTCTTCTTGTGTTGAGCGAAAATAGCACGGAATTCGGCCTTGTCAACAGCGGAAATAGCCAAAGCATCCAATTCTTTAACAATAGTCTTAAGAGTGGAATCTAATTCAGAACCTTTGAGGGAGCTAAGAGCATCTAATTTGACCTTGAATTCATCAGCTAATTTTTGAGCTTGCTTGGCTTCCTTTCCAGAAACGGCGATGATACGGCGAATACCCTTGGAGACAGCGCTTTCTTCAATCAAGAGGATGGAGCCAATTTCAGCAGTGCGAGGAACGTGAGTACCACCACAGAATTCGACGGAGTATTTGCCCCATTCAGGGTTGGCAGTATCAGCAATCATAGCATCAATATCTGCACCAATTGAAACAACACGAACGGGATCAGGGTAGACTTCACCAAAGACAGCTCTTAAACCGTAGATAGATTTGGCAACGGCAAGAGGGACATCCTTGTAGTAAACTTGAAGATCCTTTTGGACAAGTTCATTACAGATCTTTTGAGCACCACTGAGTTGTTCAGAGGTAAGAGCACCTTTAGAAGTAAAATCAAAACGTAACTTTTCTGGAGCAACGAGAGAACCCTTTTGGTCAACAACTTCACCAGGTAAAACTTCTCTCAAGGCAAAGTTTAAGATGTGAGTAGCGGTGTGGTTGCTACGGAGAGGAGCTCTGCGGGATTCGTCATAAGTGGCAACAACTTGGTCACCAACAGAGAGAGTACCGTACTTAAGAGTACCAGTATGAAGAACATAACCAGCATAGACTTGAACATTTTCAACAGTGAATTCTACCTTACCGTCGATGACAATAGAACCAGTGTCATATTCTTGACCACCAGATTCGGCATAGAAGTTGGTTTTATCAAGTAAGACACCAATTAAGTTACCAGAACTTTCAGCGCTAGAGTGAAGTTGACCATCAAAGAAAATGCCCTTGACAGTAGCTTCGATAGTGGGTTCAGTGAATTTGTAAATGTCATCAGTCTTGGGGATGGATTCATCCTTTTCAACTAAAGCGATGTCATGAACAGTTAAAACCAAGTTTTCGCCTTGTGCACCAGTTCCAGAACGTCCTTTACGGGATAACTCCTTAGCAGCTTCCTGTTGCTTGTTGAATTCTTCCATGTTTACCTTGAGACCAGCTTCTTCAGCCATCAAAGTGGTGAGATCCAAGGGGAAGCCAAAAGTATCATAAAGTCTCCAAGCATCTTGACCAGAAATTTCATCAACTTTGTGGGCTTTGGCGTTAGCAAGGCATTGTTCGAAAAGACGTTCACCACGGTCCAAAGTACGGTTGAAAGAAACTTCTTCGTCATTCAAAATTTCCTTAACATCATCTAATTTCTTGGTGATTTCAGGGTAGGCACCTCCTAAGATTTCAACAACAGTAGGGAGAAGAGTGGAGAAAAAAGATCCAATGCTGACTTGGAACTTTCTTCTAGCATAACGGCAGCCTCTTCTCAAGATACGTCTCAAGACGTAACCACGACCTTCATTAGACGGGACACCACCATCACTAATGGCAATAAGGAGAGTTCTAACGTGATCAGCAATAACACGGTAGGCCATATCAATACCATCAACGTCTTCAGCTCCAACCTTACCAGTGTAAGGTCTGGCATTGGTAATCTTTTGAATAGCTTCGAAAATGGGAACAAAAACATCGGTATCGTAGTTAGAAGTCTTATTTTGGAGGACAGAAACCAAACGTTCCAAACCCATACCAGTATCAACGTGCTTGTTGGGTAAAGGTCTGAGAGAACCGTCAGCTTCACGGTTGAATTGAATGAAAACTAAGTTCCAGATTTCCAAAACATCAGGATCGTCTAAGTTGACCAAGTGGGCAGCATCACGACCACCAATACGATCGAAGTGAATTTCACTGCAAGGACCACATGGACCTTGGTCACCCATTTCCCAGAAGTTTTCCTTGTTACCGAAAGGTAAAACTCTAGAGGGTTCTAAACCTTGAGCCAACCAAATGTCTCTGGCTTCAGTATCAGGTTCTAATCCCTTAGATGGATCACCACCGTAATAAGTGACGTATAAACGATCCTTGGGAAGCTTGTAAACTTCGGTTAATAATTCCCAAGCCATGGAGATAGCTTCCTTTTTAAAATAATCACCAAAAGACCAGTTACCTAACATTTCAAAGAAAGTGTGGTGATATACGTCTTTACCAACATCGTCCAAATCATTGTGTTTACCACCTAAATAATTAAATTGCTTAGTAGGAGCTAAAATTCAATTGAATTAGTGATACTTACCAGCACGTATACACTTCTGAGAGTTATGAGCACGCTTTAATTTACCAAAATCACTAGCAGGATCACAAGTACCCAAGAAAATAGGTTTGTACTAAAATATATCTTTGTAAGCACAAAATTGAATGTAGCAAGGATTGATAAATTACCTGATTCATACCAGCGTTGGCAAATAACAAGGTAGGGTCATCGTGAGGAATAGTAGAGCTTGAAGGAACAAAAGTATGTCCCTTCTTTTCAAAAAAATCGAAGAAAGTTTGACGAACTTTAGTAACCGACCACTCTAATTCGTTACTCATTTTTGACTATACAAAATATTTTTATTAATAAATGATATTTCTTTAATTTAATTTCATTATTATTGTCTTCATTATGGATTTCGTAATATCAATTACTTAATTGTATGTATTAACTTTAATAATTACCTGTTAAATGGTCTTGAATAATAAATGGGATGATATGTGAAAACTGAGAATTTATTTTTTATTAATCAATATTTAAAATATGGGATATAATTTTTTCTTCACTTTCCTAATTTAAAAACAATTACGATTCGATAATAATTTTTAGAAACTATAACATGGTTATAACCATTTTAGAAAACAATTGGAAACTAAATACAATGTTAATTAAATATTCGACAATTTCAAAATTTGAAAAAAAATAAAATCTTGGTCTAATTGTATAGTAATTTTCAAGTGTTTCTGACATATTATTTCCATACTATTCTAAAGTATATAATTTTTATTTATTACTTTTATTCATATTAAAATTACCCATTAAACTTTATATTTATATTTTATTTAAAGTTTTGAGTTAATTTTTTTCAGTATTCAAAATTAAAAATAAAGTATTACCACAAGTTCAGTAATGGAATTGAATAAGGCTCAATTTAAATTATATTTCACAGCTAAGGACTTGGATCAATTATTAAAATATTTGTGAATAGTAAAATTTCGCGTACAATTAAACTTGTCCAGAATTGATCAAATTTGATCAATCTTTTCTAATCCTTGTATGGAGTTCAGAGACTCAATGGGTAAACCTCAATAACAATCCTGGAAGACTGGCTTAATTAACTGTTGGATAGAAAAGGCGTATATTTTCAGCAACATTGATGTTTTGATCTATCTTTACATGATATTGAAGACACATGAAATTTTTGCTTGATTCAGGTTATATATGCAAATTCCTATTATTACTATATGTTTGCTCATGTAATATTTGTCATAAATGATTACTTTATACCAAGGGTATTCTCCTGATTTGTTAAGTATGTTTTATTTAAATTTATAATGATATTATTTCAACATTGCTCTCATATTTTTCTATTCAATTTATTGATTTTGTTATTATCTTTTGAGTTTTAAATCAAAGAGCAAAACAAAGTAATATTATTTAAGAAAGAACTTGTTAAGTTTTTTGAATACTTTATGATATGTTTTTTCTAATTTTTGTAGCTTTTTTATCTTATAAAATTTGGTATAGTAGATGTTTTTAACATATTTGCTTTATAGAATATTATTAATTCACCAAAAATAAACTTTCCAAATATCTCTTTACCTTTAAATGATTAACTTATTCGAAAAATAGTGATTTTGGTAACAAAATTTATAAAATAAAATCAAAGACCAAATTTATATTATTGATTATTTCACTTCGGAGCTAAATTATTTATTTTAATGCCATTGGAATATAGTCCTAATATTCACTGTGTATTTTCTTCTAAGGGTGAGAACTATAATTAAACATTTTTTAATTATTTAGCTACATATATTGTATTTTACTAAAATATATAAAAAATAATCACTTCCCTATTTCAATATCTGAAGTGAATATTAACTAATACAGGTTTATTTTTCATCCTTATATCTAAGCTTGAATTGTTTTAAGCAATACATTTTTTATTTTCAATATAAGAGGTGTTTAGTATATATCATTTTTTCGTCATTATAGGAATTGATTTCCAAAATAAAATTTTCTAACTCTTCTTATTTAAGATATAATTTTTTCAATTTATTAAGAAATTAATTATAAATTTAATTTTGTTTTCTTAAAAAGCTATATATATATATTTAAAAAATCTTTAAAATAAAATTAATAGAAATTATAAAGGTGACTTTATGGTATATTTAAATAATTACTCATAATAAATCAATCTTCAAAGTTACTTGTTAATATGAATTAAAATAAATTATTATGGTTATTAATATAGAATTTAATCATTAAATAATGATAACTACACTATAATTTAAGGTTCAGAAAATCATTAACTGAATAATCCTAGAAAAAATTATTTATACAAAAAAAAATAAAAGCAACTTCAATTTAATTTCATGATTTTATAAATTTTCATTTAAGGAAATATTTAAGAAAAATGCTTAATGAGATATTAAATAATAACGTTAAGATCAAAGAAATAAAAGTTGTTCTTGGGTTTAAAGAGCTGTGAATAATGTTCTCTAAGTAAGTTAAGCATGTGAAAAGCTATTATTGCAGTTAGTGCTTTATATCCAATTATTATTTCAGCGGTAAGAAAACTTCTAAACAATTTACCAAATTATTCTAAAGTCAATAAACAAACGTATAAAGCAAAATATAGTCTTATTAAAATTAAAAATAATGGATAATTAACCTTATTTGTTTTATTTAATGGAGGGTTATTAAGAAGCTAGTTCTACATTATTTTAAACTTAGAACAATAACTTTTAAGACAATTCTAATTATAAAATTTATACTATGAATATAGGTTTATTCAGTAAATAAGAATAGATATTTTGCTTAAGGTTTGACGTTTAAGAAAGGCATTATTTATAGCTAAATAAAGGATATAATGAGTAACGATTAAGTGATTTAATAATAGTATAGTTAAAAAGGATTTGCAACTTCAAATGAATCTGTACTACTAAACATTCACAAATCACAAATATTAATACTTCTTTAACCTGTGATAGTTAAGTATTGATTGTTAATTCAATATAGGATAGTTGAATAGTAATCAGTGAAATAGATTATAATAAATAAATATATAAATAAGATATAGCCAGAATTTTAAAATGTAATATTGTGTAATTTATTTTATATAAGAATAAAAAATATTTTTTATTTGTTAATAATTATAACATATTATTCTTAAGTATATAATAGTTATAAATTTCAAATATATTATTTATAAGTAATGTTATCAAATAATGCTTTTGACATTTTGACCAAGAATTCTAAATATTATATTAGTTTTTTTAAATTAAATTTTATAAATTTAATTTCATAATAATAAAATTGCTCCCTGTAGGTAATAATAATTCAAAGACAATTCCTTTGTATATTTATTCTAACAAGGTTTAAGAACTATAATAGTTATAGTTTAGTATTAATTTAATATCACAAATAATTTCAGATTTAGGGATATATTTGAGATATTGAACCTATTATTTACAGTCTTGTTTTTGATATTTTAAACAGACTAGTATCACATATTTTAAGTTAGACATTATTTTCACCTTGATTAATAAGTATTGAGAGGAAACAATATAAATTCATCTCTAGTTTAGGGAGTCATGAATAGTGTTGCCTTAGAGTATTAAATATATGAAAAGCTACTACAACTGTTAAAATCTTATATACAAAGCTAATTTTAATATTTATTGAAAGCCTCAAAACCTCACAAAAAAGGGTTAACACAAACAAAAAACATAGAATATTATATACAATCCTAAAGAAAGCAATAGAAGGTTATAGTCAAACTTGTTAAGTATATTAAGTATAAGAGTATTAAAGATTTAATTCTATATTATTCAATAAATATTACTTCTGATAATAACAATATATTTGTTTATTATAAAGTTGTTTTACTAATAATTAATATAAATGCTTTGCTTAGGATATTATCTTCAAGCAAATAAGATATTTATATTAAGCTAGAGAAAATTGGCTTAATAATCCAATAGTTAAGAATTAATAAGAATTTTTTTGATAAGATTGAGGTTTTTAAATAAACTTATAATAATGTATAATTGTTAGGTAAATGAAAGTACATTGTGGCAGTAAGTTGTTTGATATCAAAAACTAAGTAAAACCTGAATCCACTCAAAGTTCATATGGTTCTAATTTTTCTAGCTTTATCATTAAATTTAAAACTACTAGATAAAATTTTAACTTGTTCTTTTTATTTTTAAAAAAACATTATCAGAACTATTTATTTTTAATTAAGGATAATTATAGTGTGTTTAGCGCTTTGCTGTTTGAAACTGAATATTATGGTAAAATAATATCTAAGTATCTGTGCTGCAAGTGATATTTTATCTAGGCATTGATCAATTATTGATTAATATACTCCAAATCAGTTGAAATTCTTGGAAGTCCTTTTAAATAAGTCTATAATACTGTATTCAATTTTAAAATATAATTTTAAAAAACTTTTAATAATATAATTATGAAAATGTTTCTTTAATGGCTAATATATTAGGTTCATAAGATGATAAATAAATACATTATAAAACAATTTTTAAAATAGATATTTATAGTACTTATATACAAATTAAGGTCTAAAAAAAGTATTGAAAAAAATTTTAGTGTTGACTACAATGATGGATAAAAGTAAATTATTAAAATTAAAATGTATATCAGATTTTATTAACTATATTCCACTATAATAAGGAGTTTCATAATTCAAAAAATATTAGTCATAATGCGAGTATAATTAATGACAGGTATACCGACTATATGCCCAAGTAATTTCATTACTAATTTCAAATCTTTACTGGATTACGTAATCGCAAATTTAAAGATTTGTATTAGTAATCTACTTTCAGAGAGACAAAGAGTTAAATTTCATAGCATAGAATCGACTACGTTGAAAATGTTCTCGAGTCTGATGATAGTAATTAGAGATTACTCAAAATATAATACACAAATTTGTTTTTCAAATATCAATAATGATATCTAAAGGGAACAAAAAGTAAAGTAATTTGAGTTATCATTAGTATTATAATACATAATGTATTTTAATCGTTAAGTTCTCGGATGGTATCAAATTATATGTATGAACCAACCTATAATCGAATACTTAAATGAATGGTTTTGGAAAAAGACAAAATGTCTATGGTTTTTAAATTGATAAAGGTATCCGGATAAATCCGGCCACAAAAATTCAAGTATTCCCCTTAATGTCCCTCCGCCACGGAAATCTTTAGTAAAAGGCGAAAGATTTATCCGAACAGATGAGGAAAGGACAGGGAAGATGCCTTAAAAAATTAAAATATTTTCTGAATTTATAATAAATAGCACCATTAAATAAATTATGGGAATTACTGAGGATTCTGATTATCCTTATTCAATTTCCTAAAACATTTCAATTGATCATTCAATTACCAATTAGAATGAAAATTATAAAATAATTAATAAGAATATAAATATTAATTTCTTCCATTAAATTTTTAAATATCACTTTGTTTTCTCTGTATTTTTAAATACCATAATCAGAATAAATAATAATGAGTGTATCAGCGAAAATTGTTCCATCCCCAGGCACCACACCTCAGGGTGCAATAAATAGCCAACCAAATATGATTCATAACCATATATCTAATGATTCTTCTTTGGCCAACTCCCTGCCTATGAAATCCAACGAATCGGCAGTATCTGTTGAAGATATGAATAACAAACTCTACCTTATGTCGGCTTTTACAGCTAACGCTTTAGCCGAAAAGAAAAAGGTAATGAAAAGTCGAAATAGTTGAAAAAATATTAATTTGAAAATAGGGTGACTCTTCCAATTATAATCAACTAGTTTATGAAGTATCACCAGAAGGCAAAAATGCTGAAAACGATATGCCTAAACTCGCGCTTTGGCTTCAGTCTATTACTTTCAATGTATCAGCTTTAGATCGACAATGTGTCAGTTTACTTAATAATATTTTGGATCTACCCTGGATGGTACAAAGTGATGATTTTGTAAATATATACACGAGATTAATTTGTACTTCAGTATCAGCTCACTCTTTCTTTATTAATCCCATTTTACAAAATATTTCTAAACTTTTTTGGGAAGGTAATTTTATTTTTTCACCTTCCTACAAAGTTTGTATTTAAATTTTTTTTCCCTTTTGATATATTATAGAGTATGCTTTGAATGATTTACCAAGAAAAACGGTTATTGTTAGAATTCATACTTTGCTAAAATCTTTACTGAGTATCGTACCTACAGCTCACAATTATCTTTCCTACTGTTTGGTTCATTCTTTTCCCCATAAGCATCAATCCACTGAAATTCAAGGAGCGTATGTTGGTAATTTGATCCGTGTTATTAGATACGCTCCCATGCTTCAAGATCAGCTCCTTTCATTAATAATTGAGAAAATCATCCAAGTAGATGTAGAAATTCAGGTGGAAATAGAAGATCTTCAACATATGGATGAGCCTGAGCCCGATCAGGATGTTTTTGCATTGGATCTCAATCAACCTGGAGATTTTGGTGTCCCCAATCCTGACATGGTTGATGATGAAAATAATGTTCAGAATATTGAGGCACACTTTGACATTAAGGAAATGTTAACCAAGTTAGATAAAATGCTATACAAAGTGTTCAAATATCTAAATTACTCAGTCGTTTCTAAACCCGAAGAAAATCACATCTTCGAAGTTTTGTTATCAATCTTTGATAAGCACATTCTCCTCACTTTTAAATCGAGATATACCCAATTTCTCTTGTTCTACTTTTGCTCCAAGGAGCAATCTTATGTAGATCGATTTTTAGGCCTTTTAATTTCTAATATTCAAAATGTTAAAGTACCTCAAGTAACAAGATGTGCTTCTGCCTCTTATTTGGGAAGTTTCGTTGCTAGAGCCAAATACCTTAATTTTGAATATATCAGAATGGTCATGTCCCTTTTGACAGGTTGGCTCACAGATTATATTGAACAGAATGAAACACCAACTTCTCTACCTGATCCATCTAAGCATGGCATTTTCTATGCTGCTGCACAATCTGCTCTATATCTTTTCTGCTTTAGATGGAGATCTTTCCTCCTTGGAGGATTAGAGTTATCCGAAGCTTTTATGCAAGGCAAAGATAATGGTAAGGAGCTATGGCACCCTTGTGTCACAAGTCTTCGTCATATCGTTCTAAGCCGTTTGAATCCCTTAATGATCGTAGCACCCCTCGTCACCCAACAATTCTCCAAAATTGCTAAGCAAGTGGATTTCATGTACTGTTTCTCAGTGATCGAAAGTAACCGCAAGATGTTCTTACCTCACTTGGACGACTTCTTTAAAAATCGTGATGACCAGGATATCTTCTTCCCTTTCGACCCTTATCAACTTCAATCTACTTCTCCTTTCATCGATCCTCTTTACCAGCAATGGCATGATGTCAATAGCCATATCGAACTCGATACAGAAGATGATGATGATATAGGACGAGGTAAAAATACGATGCACTCGGATTCAGAAGACGAAATCGACCTAGGAGTTAGTATGATGGCCATGTCACTATCTCCAGCCATGGCTCCCTACAGACGTTAGATGAAATCCTTTACAATATTTTAATTTTATAATTTAGCTTATATTTGCAATAATATTATTGTATAATTTTGTATTAACATAACTAATAAACTAAAAATAAGTATTTTATAATTTATAATTTACCAACCTTTAATATCAATATATCAAATAAACCTTCATTCCATTTAATAATTAGTTAAAACTTGTATAACAAACATAAATCCAACTTCAACTTAATATTTAATATTACTTAAATCAAGAGTAATTAGGGCTGAAATAATAATTATCATACACTAATAAAAACATGATAAATTCATTATACTTGTGATATGAGTTTAAAATATACTAAATAAAATAATAAGTGCGATTATTCATAAGGAATGAATAAAAATTATAATTTCACTTTGTTTTATACTACAGAAAGTTAATTAATAATTGTAGTGATGAAAAGGATTATCAATTAATAACTAATCATAAATGATATTAAGATTGAAATTTAATATCTGTTACTATATTTTCTATTATAATTATAGTAATAATATTGGTTTGAGATAATGATAAGTAGAAATAATCATAAGGCAAACTCAAGTATTCAAATATTAACAAATCAAGAACTGACCCTAATAGACAAGATCAAAATTTGGTTTATTATAATTCAATTATGACGACAGTTGAACCATTGTATCAATAATATATCTGACATTATTAAATTACAATTTTAAGATTGCCAAGGAGGAATGTAATAGTTTAATGTTCAACATTGAAAGAAAATGCCAGAAAAAAATAATGTTTAAGAATAAAAACGTGAGATTGATAATCTCTAGCAAATAGTCTTAAAAATTATTAGGCATCAAAGGTTTTTTGAATTAGACAAGATGTCTATGGTTTTTAAATTGATAAAGGTATCCGGATAAATCCGGCCACAAAAATTCAAGTATTCCCCTTAGTGTCCCTCCGCCACGGAAATCTTTAGTAAAAGGCGAAAGATTTATCCGAACAGATGAGGAAAGGACAGGGAAGATGAGTTGAAAAGATGAAAATTGATTGATGAATTTATACTTAATGATGATAAATTTTTATTATGGGATTCGTCCTAACGTCATCAATCTAATTATATTGAACCAATCAAATTATTAATCATTATTCAATGAATTTTTTACACAGATTTAATTATTCACATCATTTGAAAATATGATTTAATAACTTAAAAATTAAGAATATACTTTGAAATAATTAAAATGTAAATTTAATTTGAAATATTAAAATTGAATATTGAATATGTTTGATATAAAAACCTTGATAAATTGAGAATAATACTGTTCTCAATGTTTCGAATGAGTTAAAAGGACAATAAGAAGTGTAAATTAATAAAAAATAACATGATAGCTTATTATTAATTTTAACAAGTAACATTTCAAGATCTCAATGATACTAGTAATTAATCAATATGAAAGAGATAGTGATTTATTTAGATTTTAATTTCTTCAGAGTATCCATCTTCCAAATTTGATAATTTTTAAATCTTTCTGTATTAAATATATTGGGATTGTCAACCTAAATAAAGTTTAGTTAATATAATATTAGTAATAATATAAAAATTACCATTGATTTGCGTTTTCTGGGTTGTAATAGATTTAATAAATTGGGATGAGGTCTTGGCCTTGATGAATTTGATAGCTCATTGATGACTTCGGTATCTGCATTTATGTGATGGTTAAATCGTGATTGAACTTGATCAGATGTTGAATTAAGTGTTTTTTGCTTTGTCAAATCGATACTAGGCTTAGTAAGAGATGTTGACGATGATGATGCGCCATTATCCTGTTGAGTGTTCTTTCTTAATTTATAAGAATCTGAAATACTGTCTAATTTACAATCCTTTAACTCTTCTGATAATAAAGCTTTGATGTTTTTAATTAAATTTTTTAACTCTTTTAAATTCATTAAACTGATATTTTGTAGCCAATTTTGATCTATTTTGATCTATTATAAAAAGCATTAATATCTGATTAAAGTTAAAATAAAAATATGAAGTATACCTTATTAATTTCACAACAAATAATAAAACAAGCTATCGAGATACTGGGATGATTCAAGTAGTCCTCCTTAATACCAGAATTCAATTCAATATATTTCATTTTATAAAGGTTCAAAAAATCTAGCACTTTATCAATAATCAATTCGCAACCGAACCGAATAGCAACAGCTCTCAAATCAATTTTGGGATAGATATTAAATTTCTTACGCACCTCCACCAAACAGTTGTCGTATACTCTCTTGTTGCAGCTTGATAGGGAATAAAATGAATTTATGGAGAATGGTATGGATAGACTTTCGCAAGCCAATTGAATACCTAGAGCGTACCTTAAGTTGCCAATATTGGGTAACTCGTTAAAATGCCATCCGATTTGGTTACATAGTTGACTTGATTTTTCACTTAATTTGGGATGATAAGGTAATTGTAACTGTTGTATTAGTGATTCAAAAAATATTTTACTCATTTTTTTATATGATTTTTATATTTATTAAAGGTTATAATAATCACATTTGATTAATGAAAGTGTATTAATATTTTTGAATTTTCACAATCCCATAAAATTTACGAGAATAACTTTATATTAAATTCATTTTCTTGGTTGCATCAATCAATAATTAAATAAATAATTCAGTTGGATATTTAAAATATATGGAAAATATAACAACACCCAAATCTATCGTCAAAGATTATTTATTAGGTTCAGAATTAATAGATTTAATTCCATACGATCAATTTAAAGAGCTATTTTCACTATCTAATATTTCATCAACCTCACAAAAGGATATTGAACCAACAATAAAACAGTACTATTTACATTATTTACAATTAAAAAATGCTAGGAGACAACAAGTTGATAAAAACATTGAAAGAGAATTTTTAATATCAAGTAATTTTGATCTAAATCAATTAAACGATTCAATTGAAGATGGTAACAAATTGCCTAGTAAGAAATTAAACGAAATATTAACTCAGCTAAATTTTATTGAAAGTTATTTGGATGACGAATTTAAATCGATGCAGCTTCAGTTTAAAGATGTAATGAATCAATTTGAGAATGTCCAAAAAGAACTGAGTCAGATCCAATTGAGTCAACCTAAGGAGTATGAGTTGGATCTTCTATTAAATAAATGGATTTAATATCACTTTGTATTATAATAAAATTATGTGAGTTATTTATCATTTTGTAAATGACCTCAAAATGAAAAAAACCTAATCCCATAATAATTTAAATGAAATTTTTAATATAAATATATTTAATGATTTTTGATATTTAATGAAAAGGTCCCTCAATTTTGAAATTAAGGTATAAAATATGAAATAAAAATAAATTAATTAAAAAAATAATAATAAAATCAAATATAGATTTATAAACCAGTATGAGTCAAGTTCAACTCCCCGATTTAAACCTCGACGAAGCTAGCCAAAGGGAATTAGCCGATTTTTTAGAACAAGAAAATGCCAAAGCCAGAGTTCAACAATCTGTCCACACCTTAACCGACATGTGTTGGGATAAATGCATCGGTCAAATCGGCAATAAGTTAAACGGTACCGAAAAGAGTTGTCTATCCAATTGCGTCGAGCGCTTTTTGGATACTTCTATCTTTATCGTTAATAGACTTAAAAATTCTCAACAAAAATTTTAATTTAATTTCTATTATTATCAGTAAATAAATTATTATTATTTATTTATGTTTTTTATTACATATCAAATGGAACTTTTTATAATACTTATACTGTAATGTTCTCAATATTTATTTAATTTATTTTTTAATTTTTGATAACGTATGATACTATATTATATTTATATAACAAATTTTAAGTTAAATTTTATTATTGATTCATATTACATTATTTAATCAATTACACGTCCTCTCCATCTAAATTCAGTTATATCTTCAAATAATCTATTTAATCACACAATTAAAATATTTATCAATGGCTTTGAATGAAGTAGTGATATTTGCTAATTAAATGATATATGATAAAAATTGGTTTATAGTCTTAATATTTATTTTATTAATAATTTCATTATCAAATAATTACTATAATGGATATTGATAACTTTATTATCTCATTCAATATCAAAATAATAATAGCTTGTGAATTTACAATGAAAATTTAATATTTAATTTTATAATTTTATGAGTAAAAATAACAATATAACAGATATTATACCTAAATACTAAGTTTGTTATGAGAAAATTTTATACTATTAATATATATACATATATATTTGGAGAAAATAAATAAAGTATATAATATATAATCATTTTAGGTTTTCAACCTAAATTTAGATACATAATAATTAGTAATGCATTAAAGTTTAAAACTAATAAATCTTGATTTATATTTAATTTGGTCATTTGTGTGAGATTTAGTTATTATCAAATTTATATATTTCAGTATAAATTCATTGTGCTAATATTATTAACTATAGTCTCCATATATTTGCCAAAATATGAATATTTTCTTACATTCAAACTTTTTATATTTATTTATAACGATAAAAATTCCAATTAACAAATTGAATACTAATAACAAGTAGAATAAATAAATCAAAATAATTTACCTCAATCAAATATCCAAGTTTAGTTGAAAAGCGAATAATTACATAAATTATATGGAAATAGTTATTCCGTTAAATATTACGAATTTTCAATTGTGATCAATAATAAGTCAAATTTTTATTATAAAATTATTCAAAATATTCATATATATATAAATCAAATATTCAGTATTGCTATCAAGTTTGTTATAGTATCAGAATGATATCTTTGCAACAGAGACTATAAATATATCATCATGAATTTGATAATATTAATGGTGGTTTGATAATTCAAGGCATTTCAACAAATAAATTTTTTTTAATTGTTAAAAAATAATGGTATACCTAAAGTTATTTGTTTGAATGATATATTATAAATACTTGAAGTTAATATATATTTAAGAGTATATAACAATGTTTAAATCAGTGACTCTAACTTGCATAGTTTTTTTAAATATTGATAAATTCTCAAATGAAATGTTAGGAATGTGAAGATCGAATGATGAAAACTAATTCATTGTATGCATGAATATTGTTACTATATTAAAATTCCATTGAAGATTATGAAAATTCTATTTATCTTGAAGTTAAAAATGTTGAACCAAAAAACTTTGAAGAAATTGCAGAGGTTGATCAACTCAGTACTTCAATCATGACGCAAGTTTAATCAAGAACAGGTTTTTATTAATAAAATAAGATTTATACAAACAGATTGAAATGAGTTTATTGAATGATTTTCCACTTAATATAAATTCAAATAGTTGGGTATTTGTCGATAATCGGAATCTTTGCCTATTTCGATAAATATTAATAGTTTAATATATAGATTTCATCTTTATCATTATCAAGTCAATTCCTTTAATAAAGTAGAATAGTACTATCTTCGAGCAGTGTCATAATTGTTATGTGCATCGCTTAAGACTCCACTCGCCTGCAAGTATACGATTCTGTTCTTAGTTTCTAATGCGCAGAATGCTTTGGCGTTAACGGGGTCTTTGAGAAGGTTGAATGCTTTTAGGAAGCTCATTGGGTTGAGTCCCATCCCTTGAATCACTTTCATGGCTTCGTTCACATGGTTCTCTTCGATCATACTCGTGTGACCGCCTATGGTACTCATCTTGGAGAGAATGTTGGTAATATGGCTGAGGTTTGATGCTATCTTATCTAGCGCAACGTCAAGGCGATCTGTATCACCCACCTGCTTTGAAATAATCTTGGGTCTCATATGGCCTGAGCTCGGATAGTCATCGTTATATCTATCGGAACTCAGATGAGTTGGTCTATGACTGGAAGATTTGTAATCAACGTGCATTGAGCCGATTTGTGATGGACTATTCTCGCCAGATACTGATGAGTTGGATGCAGATATTTGATCTCGGGAGTGAGTCCTTGGATAATTTTCATATTCACGATTCGGGGATAGATGATTCTCAGAATTACAATACAAGGTATTATGTTTATCAGGATGGTCATAGTTACGATCGCCCAATTTATCCACTACAGAAGCACCGACGGTCTTAGAGTAGTCACTAGAGTGTTTTGTATGTGTTGGAGCTGGAGCAATAGGAGTTAGCGACTCATTAGATTTAACACGGTTCGATGGATCATGTTTCAACCTCATAAAGGGATTTGAGTCATAGCTAATTTTGGGAATTTTGGCTGGTTTGGGTAGGGCGGGGTGATCCAAATGGCCCTCTGAATTCAAGTCGCCGGAGCCAGAGTCTCGCGAGAATTTTATGGGGCTCTCTCCGTACGAATTTGGTATGGAGTCGTCGCGAGCAGTGGGGGTTGAAGGCTCAGGAGAGTGATTGACGTAAGGATCGATGATCCAGTTTAACTCTATTCTTTCCCCACTTTCGAGGAACACTTTACCCCGCATGGACTGATGCATCAAATAAAACCACCAGTAGTCGTCCATCCTAAACTTTGGAAAGCGGTGTGGGGAAGTCGACAGCTTGGACCAGCTCTCAGGGTCCATCCACTTAGTTTCGGGGATACCAGCCGCATTAAAACTGTCCTCGTATCTTTTGTAGGCGTTGGATAATAAGCTGAATTTATTCCTCAGCTTCTGTACCGTTAGCTCCTCTTCGCTGGGGTACTTTTGGTTGAAAGTTATTAGCATAATACGCAATACTTTGGCAGGAGGTAAGCCGTATTTATGAGTTACGAAACCTTTTTCGAAGGCTTCTCCTAACATGGTGAATAAAAATTCAATCCTCTCTTTATCCCAATGATAAGTCATAGTGAAGAATAAATTTAGCAAATGAAAGAAATAAAAGTAAGAGAGAGATAGAGAGAGAATTTAAATTTAATTAAATTTAGTTTTTATTTACATTTTATAAATTAAGCTAAAACCACACTAATATAGTTGAATTAAATTTAATCCCAATCTTTTATTCGGTCACATCTGACTAATTTAGCTATCTACTATCTCGCAAAGTGATTGGCTCATCCATGATTATTTGGAACTAATAAGCCTTAACCTTTCCAAATATTCTTTTATTATTGGTTCATTCCATATTTAGTATTTATATTCAAAGATGGTGGCCAAAAGCTAGTATTAAAAAGGATGATAGATTCAGTAATTTAGTATGTATAACAATTACATTACATGTCTCAACTTGACCTATTAGAATGAATAAACATTAAGAATTATTTTAAACAAACGCTAATTTCTATATCATCATAAGATATTGTTATATTCGATATCCCCTTAAATATCTATTTCCAGTTAAATTTCATTTTGAATATTGCATTATTCAAAAAATAAGGATATAAACTATTGCTAAATAAACAAAATTATATTCAATAAGTAAATCAGGAGATTTATTCAATATATTTAATTAAAATACAAATTGATTTATTTTATTATAAGATATACATATATGATGATTATAGTTATTTATAAGAATATATTGAAGATAGTCTGTTTAAATAAACTTAACACAACTTATATAAATATTAAATATATTGACTTCAATCTGAAACCTATCCAAATTTTGGAATGATATCAGTGGGATCTAATTGCATTAAATATTAATGACAAATATTTGATTCATTTTCGATTAAGTTATCTATGATTAATTCTTACAAATTTATATAGCTCATATATAATACAAATGATGTCATATTTCTTTATTATCAAATACAAGTTAAATAAGCAGTTTATGGTGTCTGTTTTTTAACAATGGTGAAAGATTTATTAATAATATTAAAAATACAATAAATTAAGAAAATATAGAAGAATTATAAGAGGTGTATTCTTGAACTAAGTTGTCATAACACACCATCCAACATCCAAAATCTTGAGGATCTAGTGTGTAAATAGATTTTACCATATTTGGAAATTGGATCGTTTTTGGTTTCGTTATTAGCTGGCTATCCAGAGGATTCCAAAAGCGAACGCATCCTTCTTTACCTGCTAATGCTAGGATTCGCTCATCGGGACTAAGGTAAGTACCAAAGTTTTGATGTTGAATATCCGCTGTATGACCTTTAATAGGAAAGAAAATCCCACGTTTCCTTAAATCTAATCTGAGGACGGTTCCATCGGATCCAATGGTAATGACCTGATTACCAATACCACCAGCAGATAATGGAAATAAATCAACAATAGAATAATTGACACCTTTTAAGCTTGGGAAATCCATTCTATAATTACGATCTCGACAATCCACTAACTGTAAATGGCCACTTCTCAACCCACAAAATAGGATATCCCTCTAAAATAAATATTAATTAAAAATTCTTAATAGAAATAAGTTGTAATTACCTCAAACAAATCAAATTTGAGAGAATAAACTGATTTTTGATTTAAATGAAATTTTGCATTGAAATTGATATTAGAATCCTTGTAATTATATATTTGTACTAGTTGATCTCCGCCTAAATATTAATATTCACTTAAATAATCAATCTATTATAATTAAATAGTTTCATTACCAATAGCGATTAATTCATTATTAAAAGTGGAATTATATATCATAGATTGGTTGATAGATGATTTATACAATTGTTTAAATTCTATTCAAGATAAAAATTATTGATGCTTAATTATTAATACAGGAAGATAATTTGTATTAATTACCATGTATATTGTTGGTATCGTCATAATTTAAAATATGAAAAGAACCTGGTTTATGCTCACCTCCTTTCTGAGTACATCTATATTTTCAAATTAATAAATGTATTAAATCACATTCAACTGATATTACATCATCATGTTTTCATTAATAAAATTTAAAGACGACACCTAAAAGTAAAAAGAAAATTAATATCTCTAAATAAAATATAGTTATAATAAATTATTACATTAGATTGAGAATGCCTCAAATTAAAATTCACTTGCAAATTATTGTGATTATTAATCAATCTAAAAAAATAAAAAACATGTAAATATATTAAACTTAAATTAATATAATAGCATATATTACTTGACATAGCCATTATTAAACCCAATCAAAGTATATTTTTCATTTCCCTTAACTTGACAAACTTCATTCGATCCATTAAATATCGTTCGATTTAATTTTAATCTATTGAGTTGTATCTGACAAGATCTATAGATGGTCATTAATATAAAAAATATAATTTTTTGAGATAAATATCTACACCTTAATGGACTAGTCAATCTCTTGTGGATATTCGTTTCAATTAAATTCGAATTAAAATTAGCGAAAACATTTAGATTATATATCGTCCTTTTCACAGTTGTAGGTCTTTGAATATTTTTCAACTCTTTTTCCTTAATAAAACAAAGTTAAATTACTATAAAATTGTAAAAATTATAGGATATTACTCGTTGCTTCTTTCTCCTAATTTTATCGATATGATAATCTGGTAAATGAATATCAGAAATATTTAAATCGCTATTACTACTAGCGGTACTCGTACTCGTTGCAATCCTATGGTGGTTAGGAACAATTTTAAAATATCTTCGTTTTTCACTATCGTAATAAAAACCGGGAATTTGAACAACCATTAAATGAAATTAAATTATTTTTGTAATTTTTATAATATAAATATTTAATATAATCTAATTTATTGATAATGTTTTTGTGAAGATTTGAACCAATTTTTTTTGAATTGTGTAAAGAGTCTAAATAGATTTAAGGGATTTTGAATTTAATCTTTCTCTGTTAATAATTTATGGGATTGTATTACTAATTGAAAATTCATTTTTAAGAATAAAATAAAAAAACAAATACCAAATTTAATATACCAAATTTAATTAGTTCAAGATTATTTTATTTTAACAAACTACTTATGTCTATCCTTTTTTAAAAATACTTGAAATTCTCGAATAATATTTGGTATTTGAAATATTTACATCTTTTACACATTCTATTTTAAATTGTGTTTAGAATTTAGTTGCGAAATTTTAAAATTTATTTTAATCAGTTTTTAAAAAATTCATCAATGGATAAACATTATAGATTATATTATTTCTAATATTATAATTGTGTAATATATTTTATATAGTCAATTAAATACTGAAAACATACATTGCTTAAGTTTATTAACATTCATGATTTCCAATATTCTCAAGCGATTATTCCATGCTTATTGAAACAGAGGGATTAATTCATTTATATTTTTTTTATAAAAAATGAACACTATTAAATTAATCAAATGTCAAGATCACTTTTATAATATATTATATTTAATATATAGTTAATATAAATACAGAGGCAAAGAAATATTATAAAATCGAACAAAATAATTTGATTAGATTCGAACCAGTAAAAAATATTCAACATATAATATACATTAGAAGCAGTATTAAACTTTGAACTAATGACAAAATATATCAGAATCTGAATGGATAGCAAATAACAATTATAGGTTAAAATTGTTTTATTTAATTGTTTATTAGATTGGGAATATATTAAAACTTACAATAACCACCAATAGCTATCATTAGGATATCAAATGGCTAGTGTTGTATTCCGGGGTCTGTATCACCATTCCAAGGAAATGAATAGAGAATTATTATATTATTGCAAATCTGTTTGGTAACTTGAAA
Organism: Conidiobolus incongruus B7586; assembly: GCA_000697335.1. Classification (NCBI taxonomy): domain Eukaryota; kingdom Fungi; phylum Entomophthoromycota; class Entomophthoromycetes; order Entomophthorales; family Conidiobolaceae; genus Conidiobolus; species Conidiobolus incongruus. The sequence goes on from JNEM01013295.1 coordinate 25,828, forward strand.
CCTATATTAACAAGTTAAAAAAATTCAAAAAGGCTGATATTATTTTAAATTTAAAAAAGCTTATTAATATATTAAATTATAATATATTTTAAATTAATTTCCATTCTCTCTATTAAATTAGGTGTGAATAATAAATTTTATTAAACAATAGATAAAATTAACAATATAGAACAATTCACTAGAATAGCTTGGTAATTAGTGAATGAATCATATTTTGATTTAGTTTTCAATAAAATATTTAATTCAAAAATAAAAACAAGAATATCAAATAATATTGAATATAATATATCAATTGTATAATTTTTGAATTAGGAATATAAACATTATTAGCTATGAATAAATGATTGAGGATTTTGAATTTAATATATTAAAAAATTCTAATATTTTTAAATTAATTTATTTTATTTATGACGAATAAAATTCATAATTAACCAGTAAAATATTATAAATAGTAATATATTTCATTTTACCCGAGAGTTCCTATATAAATTTTTTCAATTCAGTACCTTGTCCCTTTTGTTCCGAACCAAAACTTGTTTTCATATAATTTAGTAATATTATTGATAAAATATTGTTTTCAATTATGCGTATAAATAAGGCTAAATTAAGGAATTTAATATAATTTGAAAATTTTTTTCATTTTTATTTAAATTACTATTGTTATTAAATAAAAATCACATTATTTTAAGTTTCGATTTTAAAAAATACATTAAATAGATTAGTTGTGTATTAATTTTGATAAAATAGGCTTCAAAGCTATTGACTCTATTGAAAACCAATTTCTAATTAAATATCAGGTATGATATTAGATAATTGTTTAATATAGGGTTTTAATTTATTTCCTATTTTTAAGGAACAATATCTAATAAATAATTATTAAACTTTTATCCATTATTTAGCAATGATAAATGGGCACTAAAATTGAAGGAAAGGCTATAAAATCAATATATGATGATTATCTAAAAAATCATAATATAACTTAAAATCAAATCAATGTTTAATAAATAAATTAAACGACGACTTATCAAGGAAAAGATGCGCTTTGATGGGATTAATTATATCAAAATAAGAATTATGCTTGTAATGATTAAATCAATAGTTATGATGAATATTTATAATCGATATTTTTTAATCATAATATCCAAGCTAATAATAATGCAAAAATAAAAAAATATTTATGTTCAACGAAATGGATTAAGGCATGATTATATTTAGTATACTTATTATAATTAAAGCAACACTGATAATTTAAAAATATAGTCTTAAAATAAATCACGAATATATGAAATTAAAAGGAAATTATAATTAAGATATTCATAAGTCTGTTAGCGTAATTAAAATATTATAATCATTTCAAATCAAATTGGAAATAAATATTATTTAAAAACCTATATAATATTAATTTGCCTAATATCAATCAAGTCTCATATTATTATTTTTGACAAATATTGTAATTGTTATAATAACTTTTCATTAATTTAATAAAATTCAACTTTAAAGGAATCTTTTAATTAGTCTCAATATATAGCTTCCATATTTGTCATAAAATAAATAAAATTCTCATTACATATTACCTGATTAATTTAAGATTTATTTGAATTATATAGGATATTAATATAATTAACCAAACCAATAATCGTTAGAAAATTTTTATTTTTTTTAATTTGAGAGACAATAATTCAAAGGTATTTTAATTATAAGATGATCAAGGTTATTTATAATGAATAAAACTTTAAATAGATTAATTTATTCTAAATCACTGGTTGGAAATAATTGATTATATAAACTCACAATACAAAATGGACGAAATAATAAATAAACACTATTTTTGGAATATATTTGATAGAAATAACTTTAATTTTAAAAAATAATATTATATACTATATAGAAAATTCAAGAGTATTTTCTATATATTTTAAGTATTTTTATATAAATTTTTTATTAACTTTAAAAAATTATATGTTAAAATAATTAAAATGTAACACAAACAAATTATAATGCAAAGGGAATCTTAATATTGCTCAATAATTTAATTTCTTAAATTACTAATAGCTTTAATAAAGATTTAAATACAATATATAATAATAAATTATATCGATATTTATAGAATATGGCTAATAACAGTCTCGGATTTATGGAAATAATAATTAATAGCTAAAATAATAAAATACTAACAATGAGATATTTACAAAAAATAAGAATTAATATGATCAATCAATAAATTATAATGTAAATGGAAATTTAATATTTATATTCATAACTGTTCAAATATAAATAAAAAAAATATAAAATACTACAAATTGATTGAAATAAATAGAATAATCAATTTTATAATATGTTCAAAGTATTAGAAATTATAATAAATTAACAAATAAATTAAAATCTGTGAATACAATAGTCAAATTATCAGAATTTATAAATAAAAAATAATTGAAAAAGGTAATAATCATCTAGCTATAATCAATATTAAATTTATAATGATAATTTGATTAATGAATTTGAAAAGAATGTATAATTGTTATAATCATTGCTATGAGTTAATATTATTATATATTTAATTTAATTTATTATAAAACACTTCTTTTGTATTATTCTTTTATTTTTCAAATTATAAATTTATGTTTGAAAAATCTATAAAATTGGACTTTTGTCATCATCCAGCCGCTTTTTTATATTATTGCATAAACATTTGTAACCATTCTGCTAATATTTATCGGCACATGATATTATAAATATATCACATGCAAATGCTCACATGACTTAAGAAAAAATATAAGCCACCAAAACCTTATGTATAATAGTCTGATATAGACTTCAATATACAAAACATCATTCATCCTTATTTGGTCAATAATTTCGGCAGTTGTTTATCTCATGTTAACTTTAATCATAATTTTTAACATTTGGATAACTTTGATCATATAAAAGTACTCATAATTATTAATTATTATGATATTATTATTATTATGAAAAATGATAAAAACATAATAGGTCAGAGGTATATTGATTTAATATTTAATTCATTAATATTGAAATCTTTGATTAGATTTATTGTATAATTTATATTTAATTAAATATACTAAATAATATAAAAGATAAATTAATATATAATTAATTCATCAAATGAGTAAATGATATTTGAAATCAAGATGATTTAATAAATAAATAATAACTATTTATTTGAAAAATATATTTATAAGAAAATATAATTTATAAATATTGATATTTAATATAAAAATTTGAATCAGAAAAATATGATTTAAAATTAAGGAATTTTAATAATATTATTATTTAAATAAATTCCTATAAAAAAGTATATTAATAACTATAATACAATATATGACTTGGTTTTGCAAATTCAAAATCTGTTTTGATCTTATAAATTTTATCTATAACTTAATATATTAATAAATAAAAACCATTGAATAAATGTTAAATAATTGTTTTTAACTAAAATAATTTAAAATTATTTTATCAAAATTAAATTTTTTAAATAAAATTTTTTAGATTAATTAAAAGGAGTCTTTATTAATATTTATTTTAGATAATAAAATACTTTTAAAGTTATATTTTAATATAATTTGCTAAATTTATAATATATAAAAATAATGAATAATATAAAATTAATAGCCTTTTTTATTATTAATAACTTTTTTTTATATCTTTAGTAAGCTTTTAATACCTAAAAAATAGTTTTTTTTATTAAAAACCAAAATTTATTATTTTACAAACTAATTTAATTTGTTTACAGGAATTTTTTTTCTTATAAGCTATTTTTTTAATTGTCTAAAACAATTATAATTATATAGGTAATAATCAAATAAATATATTAAATATAGTAACTCCCTTTATTTTTTTATATAAAAAATCTTTTATAGCTTTAATTTTATGTATTTTGCAATTATCATGCAAAATAATAGATATTTTTAATTTATATTAAGAACATTATTTAAAAATTATTTTATTTAAAAAGATAATATATAATTTATTATTAATTTATTTTCCTTAAAATATTAAAAAAGAAAACCATATATCATTATAATTTATTATAATAATTAACATTTATTTATATTTAAAATATTTATTTATTAAAATTTATAAAAAGGATTAATTTAATTTAATTTAACATTTTGTTTTATTTTTAAGTAAAAAATTATA
>JNEM01013302.1:0-12385 GCA_000697335.1 Conidiobolus incongruus B7586
ATTTATAAATTTAATTATATTTTAAGATATTATTATTTAAAAAATATGATTTATTAATAATATAATTTAAAAAAGTTATATTATTTTATTTTTGAAATTCATAAACTTTTTAATATAATAATATTACTATTATTAAATATTATTAATAAAATATTATTTATTTTAAAAAATATTTAATTTGTAATTTAGAAATTGGTATTTTTATTTTATTTAGTATATTTTTACAATTTCATATCAAATTAATCATTGATATAAATGTAATTAAAAATTAAAAAAAATTATCTCCACCTATTATATATTTATTCATAAACAATGTTTTTAAAAATAGAAAAATTCATTTAATTAATAAATTTTTTCATTATTCATTATTGAAATTTCTATCAATTAAATATGAAAATAAATATTTGTGTATAATAGGTTAATATTTAGGATTAAATGTAAAGTTTAAAATATTATAAAATATAATAAAAATACAGTTTTATTTTTGAACACCTTTTAAAAATTGCTGGTTTTTATATTACAGGAGAAAATGGATCTTCGTCATCGGATAGTTTTTCAAATTGGGTATCATCATGACCTGATTCCATGAATGAATCTTCCATAATAAATAAGTCTTGAGGTTCATCATGGTTAGAAGAGCTAGTATCGTCGAGATTTAGCTCAGCCAAATCATTTTCAATATCATTACTGTTATTGAAGTTTTTAGAAGTTTCGTAGTAAGAAAAAGAAGTGAAATTAGAAGTAGGTTTTTTCTGAAACATAAAACGTTCGGCAACAGGTATTTCATATGCATCTTCAAAAGATAAGCCATCTAAATACATCATTTAGCAATTGATATGTAAATTTATCGTTCAATAGAGTTTAATTTAAAAATTTTAGTAATTAAAAAATATTAATCATACCATTACCAGGTTGAGAAAAATGTTCTGTTGGGGTAGGTGGTTTTTCCAAATCAGTTTCCATAGCTTTCATAATATGATCTATATACAAGTTAATCAAAGTCTTAAAAAATTTAGTTTCATTACCTTCAATTTCACTGAAGGAACTACTTTGCTGATATGAAATATTATTTCTATTGAATATGTAAATAATTGATAAAATATTATCAGTGAAATATACTTACTTTCCATGAGGTAATGGTAAATCTTGTTTACGAATTTTTAAAGGCTTTATAACAAGATTATCCATGTTAATGGAAGTTAGTTGATTATGTTCGTCAAAAGGACCAGAATAAAGCATAAAATCGAATTGAGCAAGAGTCCAAAGTGGTCGAGAAGGACACGTGTACAAATTGAAGGTCTGAGTTTCAACATGTGGTAACCAGCTATAAAAATTTATATTTTAATAACTAATTAAATATTCATTGAATTAACTTTACTTAGATTCAGGTTCTGATGTTGAGCTGGTATTTTTTTGCAATATTTCTGAACGCTAAAAATTGTATTAGAGTAAGCAATAAAATTTGAAGTATAATCCTTACTTGTGACCTGGGCTCAAAAGGAAAGTTATTTTTATAGAAATATTTTGACAAATTCCACTCAGCAAATCCTTCAACCTTAGTGGATAGAGTTAGACGCTTTTGTATATGACCTATATTAAAGTATTGATAAATGATTTGAATATATGGTTATTACTTAAATATACCATATGTGTTAGATTTAATTACAACACCCGAAGTTATTACTTTGTACAATGTCAAAATTCCATCAGAATTAAAAGTTAAGAATACAAAATCTGATTTGGGGAGATGATCATTTGAATTTTGTCTATCCATTGCTTGAGGAGTTTTGGCCATCCATTCTTCAAGTTGGGCATTTTTTAATGGAAAATGGCATGTGAATACATTTTTAGAAGATTCGGGAACAGAGATCAAATTTTCAGTATTAAAATCTTCTGCATCAGGTTCTGAAGCATCATTATGTCGAAGCTTGGCAGCAGAATTAAGAGAAACAGGCTAAATAGGCTTAGTTTAATGCAAACCGATATATTAGTATAAATTTACCCTGATAGATTCAATGTGGGATGAATTTGGGAGAGGACAGGAAGAAGGTTTGTTAATTACTCGACCTTGTAAATGAGCGTCTATAGATGGTTGGCCACCATAAGGATTTAAACAAAATAAATCTACATAATGACCTATTAATTAACTCTTAACTAAATTTTAAAGTTATAATTACGAGTTGTTCCATGTTTTGTAGTTGTTGCTAACCATCTAGTATCATAATTAAATTTCATATTTACTACTTGAGCATCGGTAATACCCCTATTAAGTTTATAACTAATACATTTTAGTAAAAAGATGACTATTATTTCTTAGAGTGTCTTACAGCAATTTATAGGGCTGGCGTTGTGAAAAAGTACCAAGAATTTCAAAAATATAAAATGAATGTCCTTCAATCGATGAAGTCACTAATAAGGAACCTGATTCATCAAAAGCTAAATATGCGAGTGGGTAGTAATGACATTGAAAGTGAGCGACGATTGGTGAAGACGTTTCATTATATGTAGATTGATATACATAGTCGCCCTTGATGAATTCCAATGTATCCCTTATCATTACCTGGATTGAAATGTTAGTAATTGATTACAACTTGAATTCCTTAATTACTCTGCCCATGTTCTTTTTCTTCTGATTAGTATCTTCATTAGAAGTAAACAGTGGAGGAATATCAAGATCTAAATTGAAAGAAGGTTCTGGACTGTTCTTTCTTAATTGAGAATCAGCATTCTCATTCTTATTCAAATAATTACTAAGCTGCTGATAACCGTAATCACCTATAGCATTTTTTTAGTTGAATTTAATCTGTAAGATTATTGCATATTACCTATCGATTTTAATCCATTTACCACTCCTTTAGCCATTCGATCAACCTGGACTGTAGAATTAGCAGTTTCTCGTTTATCATTTAAATCAGCTTGCCAAGCAGGTTCAGCTGTGGTAGAGTAAGCTAACCATCTTGCTCCCAAAGTTAATACAGGCGAATTATTATTAGGATTTGGTAATACATCGTAAAATGTATGAAGACAAGAAAAATCTTTTCGAGATAATAACTTAATACTAGGTAATGTAGTTGCCTGAATTAAAATATTAGGAAAACTGTATACGAGTTTCAAAAGAATTAACTTACAACTGCGATACAATAATCGTTAGCAAGAATGGAAGTAATTTCGCCATAATCACATTCTTCTACTTTTAATAGTGCTCCTGTTAGAGCACAAAAAATTCTTAGAGTGTTGATTTTGGGAGTTGAGCTTGTTTCAAAACTTGTATCAAAATCTCCTGATGCATTATCCAAAGATGCTCTTGAAAAAAATGTTAATAAATGGATTAAATTTAAAAATAGAGTTTATACCCAACAAGTAATAAAGGAGTTCGACTCGAATTTGCAATTTGAGAAGGAAGAATTAGCTAAATTAAAAATACATAAGATAAAATGGAAAATGAAACAGAAATTGAACCACCTTCATGCTTCTAACATTCCCTAGAAATGTAGTAGTAGTAATTATATCAGTAATATTTGAATAGTCCTCCATATTCCAAATCTGGAAACCTTCTTGATATCCAAGTACTAGACATTGTATTCTTAATTGAAAAATTAGTTAACAATATGATATGTTTAATATCATTATAGTTACTTTGGGGAATTGGGATTATCTTGGAAATAATCAAAATTAGCAAAGAGAACCTTATTTTTACTTTCGGTAGAAAATGAGCGAAGAGATTCTATTCCTGAAAAACCCGATTCTGAATTAATTGGACTTGATTGATTTGTTGAAGATGAAGATCGAAAACTAGATTGTTTCCCCTTAAGACTTTCTGGTAGATTTTTACGTACATAACTTGATATTCCAGTAATAGCTGAAGATATTGACTCAATAGTGGTGGGGTCGCTAAAATTATAAAGTTTAATATCAATACAAATTAAATGGTAAAAATATGTAAATACCGAAGGAAACGAGGCTTGGGCTTTGGACGAATAGAAGCATTGGTTGAGTAAACAGTCTGAGAAGTGGAAGAAAAAGTCATAATAAAATACAGAAATTCAAATTGAAATTAATCGATTCAAATGATTTAACAATAAACAATTGGGACTTGGAAATAGAAAATATATTGAAGATTACTTAAATAGAAGTTATAAACTGCGAAAATTATCTATTTTAAAGTATATAATAAGGGTTCAATATAAAATATAATAGTGAGAATAAACTATGAGAGATAGTGGATTAAATTAAAAAATCGATTGAATAACTGTGAATTCAGATATGAAGAATTAAGAATAATTTCACTATTAATTCAATATAAATAATCGATATAATAATATATATTTAAATAAAATTTAAAGATTAGCTTAATATTGAAAATGATTAAAAGAAAAAGGAATTGCTTTGGTCAAAATGGAAGTGGTACCATTATATTTACTAAATTTGATCAATATAGCACTCAATATCTTTGTTTAAATTCATTAAACTCACTCACCCTCTTAAAATATTTGTAAATGAAATTAATAAGTTAAATTTCACTTTGATCCAGCCAATCAACTTTAATCAAAGAACATGCTTAAAATTTAAATTAATAATAAAATGATTATAATTTAAAAATTCAGGAAATTATTCAAAATCGTCTATGATGTAATAATTAGTTAAAATATATATGGCAATTTCGAATAACTTATTGCAATTCTTTTAATAAGATCAACAAAATCATAATAAAAACAATATATTTCAAACATATGACTAATTTAATAATATAAAATCATAAAAATTATTAATTCAAATTTTTAATATTTTAATAATTAATCAAACTGAGATGGAAGTGAATATTATAGTTACTATAAAATAATTAGCATAGCTGATCAAACCACATCACTAGTTAATCAATGAACATTGCTTAATATACTACATATGATTATATATTCGTTGGACTAATATATTTTTTCCTTCACATAATTCTAACAAAATATTGATTGTATAAAACGAAAAGTACTAATTTATTCTGGATATCGAAATCAGAATTCAACTCATCAATAATAGGAAAATTAAATGATGTTAATATCATATACCTAAATTGGTATTTATTTTCAACTACTAATCAATGCTCTTTATTGTTGAGTATATGAAATATCAATTTTAGGATATGTATAACTATTGTTAAGTGATCTTGCTCAAGGTGAAATGTTGATATTTAAACAATGAATGATTTATAACATGGTAAGATATTATTTTAAATCCAATTCATTGAAATAAAACTATAATAGTAAATATATCTTAATAATTTAAATATATATTCTCAAAACATAATACACTTGCGTTTAATATTAAAGTTCTAGTTGCATATATTAGAGTTATTAGGGATACCACTGTAACAACATACATTTTTATAATAATGATTCAAACCTATTTTGACAACTATTAAAATATAAGTTTTATTAGAACATCAAAAATGATTCAATTCAGATCATTGTATGCAAATATATATATATATATATGCATTGTTATTTTTATTGAAGGACAAAATACTTGAATTTAATAGATCATTTGAAAGATTGTCTCTTTACCTGAATCAAATTTCTTGTGGTAATCAATTAAAACAACTATTTTAATTGCGATATTACTTATTATACTGCCAGCGAAATATTTAAAAATTTTATTATAGCTATTGTAACTGACTAACTTAAAATAAATAGTTAAAGTAATCAATGATCATAATTGCTCCAGGAATCTAATTTCTGAAATTCCTACATATTTGGAAAAAGATTTCTAGGATGTCCTAATATATTTTAGGCAAATTTTAATATTTAGGCCAAACGTTACTTATTTTCAGATATTTTTAGTTATGGTTTCAGATATTCTGATTAGATTTTGAATAAAATTTCTATGGTTGGTAATTATTATTTAAATACGATTGCCAATATTATTAATGATTTCATTAACCAATTAATCAAGATTAATATTAAACTAATTCTTAATAAATTCAAATAAAAAATAAATTAAATTAATTAATAATATTTATTACCAGTCCAATATGCACAATCTATTATCAACAATTAAATATGATAAAATTGAGCTCTTAATTCAAATTCAAAAATTTAAAATATTATAATTATATTAAACATAGCAAAATTATGATTTATTAAGATACTCATTATATTATTAATATATATTTTGACAGTAATTCAAATCTTTAAAGATCAGATTCAATCATTTTAATTTTACTAAATAATATAAAACTGTGATACTTTGTAGATTCCACAATTTAATCCATATTGATAATAAGTTTTATATGAGGGAATAAAAACGAATTATATTGACAGATATATATGATAATAAAAATATTTTTTGCATGTATATATTCATTAGATTAATAACTTCAGGTAATAACAATTTCTCTAAAATATAATAAAAACACTATAAATTTCAATATCTTTGTTTATGATTTCATAATTAACCTCATCTAATCATACTATTTCTTATTACTATATTTGGATAGGCAATAAATATGATCTTAAAATTAGAAACAATTTGTATTAGATGTCACGATATCAAAAATACACAGTCAGTATAATAACTGCAACGACTATACTAGTCATTGCCAAATAATGATAAAATCAAATTGAAAACTTTAAGATATGTTTTTAATCCCTTTAATTCGACCAATTAGTATTAGTAAATAGAGTTTTGAAACATATCTTCATACCAAAATCATTTAAATTAGTCCATTATCGTAAAAGTAAAACTGAGGATCTGGATATGGAAAAAGTATATCATAAGCACAAGGTAGCGACCAATGGAAAGTTTATTTGCATTCATTTGGGGTTTTCCTCGTCTAATTAATTTTATTCTATGCATTTTCATTATTCATCATGGCCCATTTATGTCATATTCAATATTCTCTTGAACAATTTAGTAGGGCCTGAAGCAAGAGTAGTAGACCATAAATCTATATTAACAAACAAGTCTACAGACCATGGTAAGCTTGAAGCTAAGATGATTAAAAATAATCGATCAGCACCAAATTCAGCGGAGTCATCATTGAATGAATTCGGAGTGGGAGAGACGGAATTAACGCCAAATGTGATTGGAGGGTCAGAGGTGAAGCCTGAATTCGCTTATCCTTGGATGGCAAGTATACAATGGAAAGGCAATCACGTCTGCGGAGGAACGTTGTATGGAAATAATATGATCATCACTGCTGCACACTGCTCATCTGGTGACATAAACCAGTTCACAGTAGTATTACACCGTCATAATTTAGGACGATCACTTAATGAAGAACAAGCAATGGTATTTAAAGTATCTCAACGATTTGTACATGAAAAGTACGATCCATTGTCTAACTTCAATGACGTTGCTCTATGGAAATTAGATGGTTTATATCCTAATCCCCCCAAGACAATCATATTGGACGATGGAAAACATGCAGATCCAGGAAAATCGCTCCTGGCGATAGGATGGGGAAGAACGAGAGTGGATGGACCTCTATCACCTGTTCTGATGCAAGTCGAGCTCCCTATCACTCACTATGAAGAATGTTCCAGTGTCATGAAAGAACAGGGCTATTCTATTTCGAATGAGTTGCAACTCTGTGCTGGAACGCAACAAGGAGGAAAGGATACTTGCCAAGGAGATAGCGGAGGACCATTAATATATTCTAATGAAAATCAGCATATATTAGTTGGAATCACCAGTTTTGGTATTTCTTGTGCTCAACCTGGCCTTCCTGGAGTTTATACTAGGGTCAGCGGTGTTTCTGATTGGATTGCTTCCAAAGCTAAGCAAATTCAATCATCTAAATAATACTGTATTTTTCAAAAGACGCACTACAATAAAACTAGATCATCATTAGCATTTTTCATGATATAAATGGTGTATAATATATCGCTATCATTTCTATTCACCACATTACATGAAGAGTTTGCTAACATGTAAATATTGGATTAAACCTTGAAACAATAGGAAAAAAAAATTAAATATTTCATATATTCAATAACAACATATAATTAAAAAATTTATGTTTAAATAATTGAATGAAAATTATTATCAATTATATAATATATATATATATATATATATATAATTTGATACAATTTTAAACATATCAGTTTAATAATTCAAATTCCCAAAAACATAAAAATTTTTGAGCTTTGTATTAATATGATTATTTTAACTCATCGATATAGATAATGATTATACATTACTAAAAGCAATCATTAATTTGAGCTTCACTATCTAAAAAAAGATTTAACTCTTCGCTATTTCTAAAGCTTTTAAAACTACAAGAGCGATAATGTGTTTACTTTTTAAGAGCAATTAATCATAAAACAATTTTGAGTTATATTTATCACATGTTATAATTTTGAAAGATATATTCATTGATCTAATTGAATAAATAATATTAGTAAATATAATAGAACCAAATATTCTAGCTATTAATTTGAATTTTATGATGAATATTATTGATTTAATTGTTTTTAATTCATAGATCTATGTTGAATGAGTTGTACTTTTATTAAATTATTGTATAACAATAGTTTGACAATTAATATAAGAGAGTTAATTATGCATATTTAGGATTGATATATTCAATTGAAACTAATTCAACTACAGAAATCCTTCAAAGGTGAATATTATATACAATAAATACATATTGAAATCTATAATATTTATTTATACATCCATTGTATTATTAGGGAAAGCTTTAATATTATTATAAACCAGATATTCAAATACAGATAATAAACAAACACTATTAAGACTCTGAGAATGTTATTGAAATCATTTTTTAACTGAGTATCAATTATCAGTATAATATATATCATCAAATTTATTATTTTTATATGTAAATTAATTGAGATTTCAGACCATTTTCATTCAAATATTTGAATAAGTTCGAGTTTAATTGATTATATTTTAATGTAATTCAAATAAAATTGTTTGTATAATGATATATTAATATACTGATTATTTTAAAATAGATATGAGAAATAAAGGTTAGAATTTAATCATCATTTAAATAATTTGATTGATGCATATCCAAAGGAAGTGAGAATATATTATTATATTTATTATTAAATAAATTTTATAAAATTTAACATAAATTTATATTGAGTTAATCAACAGTAATCATTAATAAATTGTTTTAAATTCGATTAGTTAGCAAGATGTTTCAAATTAATTTATTTAATATTATATTTAACTGAATATTTCAAAAACAAGATACACAAGATATATCGATTAATGAAATAAATTTCAATATTATTAATAATATAAAATATCAATCAAATTATTGTGTATAATTTTTTTAAAACTATACATTTAATAAAATTTAAAAAAAAATTAATTTACAAATATATTATAAGGTCTAAGAATTAGATCTGAGACTGACTATCAGATTAGTGGTATTATCGTCTATTAGCTTTTTACCCAAATATTTCAATGACTTTTCAGCTAATATATTAGAAGCCTTCTGAACATTTTTCTTAGCTAATGACACAATTTTAGCCACTTTGTCATTCTCCAATGCATCCCAAACTCCATCAGTTGCTAATACCAAGCACAAATCAGTTGGTTCAATTTCATATGTCGTAATCTCGGGCTCATAGGTGACTCCCAGTTTTCGAGCTAATATGAATAGTTATTGAAAATAAATAAATGATGGTAAACTATATATAATACCTGCAGAATCTCCCAGTGTTCTTGTCATCACCAATCTTAATGAAAACAAATATTAATAATAATTATATGATTAAGTTATTTGAATATACCCTGGATATGGCAGAGTTCCTTTGAATATCCTTAATGGTGCTAAAATAATATAAATAATTAAACAAAATCGCAATATGAATATTGTTACCATCCTCAGGTAATGGAGGTGAACCTGTTTTTTCGATTCTAGCACCTGCTGCTCTTATTCTTTCAATTTCAGCTTCATTCATGCAAGTATGATCTTGGGTTAAAGAAATATGTGTGATCTCATTAGAAGAATCTTCCCTAACTACCATAGCCCTACAGTCCCCCAAGTTGGCAATAGTGATTTTAAAATTGGTCACAATAGCTAAAACAACCGTTGTTCCACTCAAATAAATATCAAGTGAAATATCATCTTCTAAAGCTTCATTAACATCTCTAAACAAGTCTATTAAAGCGGATTCGGCATTTTCAATAAAATCTTGTTTTCTCCTTTCAACTAATTCAGTGATATATTTTTTGACTGCTTTACAAACTTTATCACCCTAACAAAACTATTAGAATAAATAAAACAGAAGAATAAAGGTGTGAACCTGTTCGCCATGTCCATCTAATACTGCAAATAGAGAATGTAAATTGTCGCCAAAAGGGTCTTGGATAATTAAATAATCATCTTGCTAAAAAATATAATCAATTAAAGAAAAAATAGTTTGAGCTGAAAATTACTTGAGTTGGCCTATTCCCTTTTTCAGAAGTTACCCCATAGGGAAACATGATATGATTATCCATTCAATAAAACTAGTAATATTTCTTAGTGTAATGATAATAACTAATATTTAATAATTTATATTCATTAAAAGAAAATTGAACATATAAAATTCAAATTAGCTTGTTGATTCATTAAATTTTCTTAAACAAACATTAATATGTTTTGATCTTATCAAATACTATTATCCCATAAATTATTATGACTGTTTATGTGTCAATTGAATATCTCATGTGTATATGAATTTTAGATTATTACCCCATTTCGTTTAATTATGAGCTTGGCACGTTTCAAATTCAATTTGGTTTTAAAACAATAAATATCTACACTAATTAAATATATTTTATTTGATATATAATTATATTTTATATTATCTATTCCATAGCTTCACATTTATTTCACATTATTATTACTCGGAAAATTCGATTTCATATGAAATTCCTGATACAGTATTACCTCTGTTGATAGATACTACGTTATCAAATTATTACAATCCAAATTTTAAGTTATTATAGAATGTTTTCACATATTTTTATGTTTTTAACTAGTTAAATACAATATCTTACAGAAAATCATAAATATTCAAAAATCGGCACAACATTTGCCCTTTTACATTGCACTATAATAGAAATGAAAATTTGCATTTTTACATGATATTTTGACCCAATATTCATAAAGATTTTTACCTGTTACTTAATTTAATGAAATAGATACTAATGTTTGATATTTACTAAAAATTGAATCGAAGGATAAAAGAAAATTGAATGTTACTATATTAATTATCACAATATCTTTTTACCCTTCAATGGACTTTTTATCAGTTTTATTAAATAAATCATATATATTGAATTTCATTCATTACTCAATATCATAAAGTTTTCAATTTAACTTAATATAATAGTAATATTAGTTATGAAAGCATTTTAAAAGTAGACTTTTTGTCATAATAAATTGATTCAAATGCATTTTTAAAAATAATTTCAAAGATAGTATTTTAAAGAACCAATAACTCCAGCATTTATCAGCTTGAGTATGCTAGTAGTTTTAATTAAAAGATAAGAAAATTATTTACTGATACAAAAGAATTAAGTAAATGCTTGGGTTTTGATTGTTCTAAACAATCGTGAATAAAAACACCGCGTCACTTAGAGAGATTTTTCTAAAATATAATTATGCATATACTCCACAAACAAAGCTTCATTCATTCAATCCTTTTGTTAGAAATATTCAATACAACATATGATAAAAGTTGATTTCAAGGTCATGGTGATTTTGAGATTCATAAATCATTTATAATGGGAAATTTAGATAAATATCAGCTCAGGAACAAAAGGACAAAATTAGATATATATTATTTCATTCTATTCAATTAGAATGACTTTGCAAAGAACTACTTAATAGTTTAAATAAATATAAATATATTTTAATTTTTTAAATATTTACTTATTCTTTTATTAAATATTAGATGTAGTACTATAAGTATTTATATCTAAATATTTTATAATTAATTATAATTAACTTTTTATCCTTGAAATATTTTTTAAATTTTTTATAATCCTTTGTATCAAGGCTAAAGAGATAATTATTGACTTTTGGTTTTAATAACCAAGAATAGTATTTTGTTTAAATACTAAAGAGATGGAAAGCTATAATAGTTGTTATCATTTTATAAAAGAAATCTAATTCTATATTTAATAAAAAATCCAAAAAAAAGTTGGATATTAAGTTTAAAACAAATAAACAATAATATATAATATGATTAAAAAATTAAAAAGATTAATATAATATATATAGGTAAGAATACAATAAATTTATATTAATATAATTGATTAAAGAATATATATTTGTATATTATTTTAAAATATTTTAATAGAATAATTTGATAATATCTTTTATATTTGGATAATAAAATATTTGATAATATAAAGGTTAAAA
>JNEM01013303.1:0-24572 GCA_000697335.1 Conidiobolus incongruus B7586
ATATATTATAAATAAAGTTATAATTAAAAAATTTTATGGATTTTGGTATAATATATAGGTTATCATTTATCAAACTCTATCTATAAAATATTATAATCCATTATTTAATTAATATAATATAATAATTATAATGATAAAAAGATATAATGGTTTATTCAAATATTTTATCAACTATAAGAATATATTCAAAATGATGTATTTCATAATTATCACTAAATTCATGGACATTAATCCAAATAATAATTAAAAAAGGTAATACTGAAATCATAATTGTTGTGTAATTAAATAATAAATTATTTGAAATATTCTAACAGTTTATGATTCGAATTTTACACCAATATGATCATTTAATATTATGATTATAAGTTCAATTATTAAGTTTATAATATTATCTAAAATTTTATATTTAAAAGAAAATATTTTTTTTCAAAAAAAGATAGAAATATTTTCAAATATTTTACTAGAATTTTCTTTCATGTGATAACTAAAAAATTGAAATATTTAAATAATTAAAATATTAAAGCTTGATGAATATGGTTTAGTTAAAGATATCACATATAGCTAATCTATCAAATACATTCAAATTCGCGATAATATATTAAGCTGCGTTTTAAATAAATAGATATTAATTTATGATAATATGTTTTAAAAAACTAGATTAAATAAAATTAATCAATAAGAATGAGGATTAATAGAGTGGTATTCCATACCCAATTTATGCGCCATAATAAATTGTATAATATAACTTCAGATAATATTTCATCATAGAAATACATATATATATATATATATATCAAAGTACATTTCAAATATTTGTAAATCGACAATATGAATAAATGAATTCATAATATAAAAGTCAAAATAATTGAACTGATATGGAAATATTAATACTAAATAATGAAGCTTGAAAGGACGGTATTTTGATTAAGATAGAATTATGTTAAAAATAGTCTGATCTAATTATTTATAATAAACGTACTATGTATACATGAAAATAAATCAATGTTAAATACAATTAATAAAAGAGTGAAAATTATAAATGTTACCAAAGTGACTATAAAAGAGCAGAGCTCATGAATATAGATAAATCAACTAATACCAATAATTAAATATAGTATTAAAGATAATATATGAATAAATATAAAAATTTAATATAAAAGAATAAAAATAAAAGAAAATAGATTATGAATTAGATATATTCATTTAAGGGTTAGTGTAGAAATGAGCTACGTAATGTAATTAAAAAAAGATACATTATCTCAGAAATTGAGATATATTATAACATTTGAATCTAATGAACTACAAGGATTTGTAAGTGAACTCGAAGTGAAGGTTAATATTGATGCTGTAAATTATAGCGTCGGAATAGATAGGGGAAATTTCAAGAAGCCGAGAGCATATGTACTACTATTGTTCCTTAGAGATGAAGTATTTAGTATGCCAATATTAACAACACCCAGTACCAGAAGAAGTTTCACCTATATCGTTTTTAACTACCACTCTTCCGTTGGCTTTATTTTTTCGTGACTGTTCTATGCCACTTTTTCTTTGAACAAGCTGTTGGCTAATCTGTAAAAATAATTCATCGATGCCTAATAAAAGAATTAAAATAAGGTACCCAAGTAAAATATAAATGAAATACCTTGATCATCTTTTGCAGATACTTCATGAGTAAGATAGTCAGCATCTAAACTATTTACATATTCTCTAACTTGCTCAGGTTGTACCTGTCGTTGAGATTCAAGATCACATTTGCTACCTACAATATGAATAACTGAAAGGATGTTAAAATATGATGAATCAAGAAAATGAATATAAAGTTAGTTATAGAAAATACCTAAATCTTCAGTCATATTTTTCTTGAGTTCTAAATATTTAATGTTACATAATATTAAATTGAGTGATTACAACCAAATTTACCTTCTAGCCAACGATGCATATCTTGGAAAGATTCAGAATTAGTTATATCATACACAAGAATAGCAGCATTGGCCTAAGTTGAGATAACAATTAAATAAAATATATAGTCTAAAGTTCTAAGAATAAATTACCCCACGATAATACATAGGAGCCTAAAAAAATAAAAAAAGATGAATAATGATTTTAAAATATAAAAGAGATAACATACCATTGAACGGAATCTTTCTTGGCCTGCTGTATCCCATATCTGTAAACGTACTTTACAATTATCAACTGTGCTAAACAGAAAAAAAAAGAAAGAATTAGCAAAGATGAAGGAGAAGATGAATAATCGTGTACATTTTAGTTGTTGAAAACGAAGCGCCAATAGTGGAAGGACAATTAGGTGAAAAAGTTTTTTGAACGTATCTTACAACCAAAGAAGACTTTCCCACTCCTAATGCGCAAAAATTAGAAAAAATACCAAGAAATTGCAGAAGAAATACCTTGACTTCCCAAAATGACCACTTTGGCCTCCAACAAAGATGGTTGCATTGATGGTGTATCGAAGGTGAGGGGCCCTTCAACAAAAATTAAAATGGATATTCAACCAGTTAAAAAAGAATAAAGTTGAATAGTATTCAATTTGACAATTAATTGGGTAAATTGTTTGTTTATAGGTTTAAATAATATAATGGTTTTTGATATGCTGCTATTCAATATAAATTGTCCTAATTATCATATCCCATTTAATTTACATATCCGAATTTCAATATGTTGATTACTCTTTCAAAGTTGATCATTCCATCATATCCCTATTTTAATTGGTTGATTTATATTCCAATCTGATATTAAATCAAATCACTTAATTTTACAATACATTTGCTCTTCATGCTATTAATTCTTTATATTCAATACTTTGTTAAACATTAAATCTTAACTTGCTTTATATATTAACATATTTTAATTCAATCTAACTCTATATCAATATCAAACATTAATATTTCATAAATTAATATTTAATTCAAATCAATATAGTTTATTATTCTAATATCAAGCTAAAATAAAATATTGATAATTTCAAGCGCAATATTAAAATTAAATATTAAGTGCTCCTAATAAATCAGGTTATTTTATATTATCCATTCAATCAGTAATAATATATTCTAAACTGGAATTATTCCCATTTGTGTTTCGAGTATTTTATTTATATTAATTAATAATAGTATATTGGATAGTTTATAATTATAACATTATTTGTATCAATCTTATAAATATTAATAAATAAACATTAGATTTACGCCAACTCAATAAAATCTTAACCACCACTCTTAAATATAAAAATTAAAAACATAGATTTCCTAATTTATCAAACAAATAAGTAATGTACACAAATGAATGTGAAATCAAGATTTATGACGTTATCTCTCAAAATTCATATTTAATATGAATATTTATTTAGAATAATTACATGACTAATTTCTGAATTCATGTTAGTTATTTGGATTCACAATTAACTATTTTAATTAATATATTCAATATCAGCAGTGAACAATTATTTAACCAATAGATAAAAAACTCAATTTTGAAAATTTTATATTAAATAGATGTTTATGAGTATATATTCATAAAAACAGATATTATACTTTATTAATAAATTTGTGATATTAAAAAATTTTAAAATACTCATCTATATGTTATATAATTATAAATTTTGAACAATTGTCTGATTCTTATTTTTCAGAATATTTCTTAATTAATAAGAATATTTTTTGAATATTCAACTAGTTTTTAATATAAATAAACTCAATTTTAATTTTCATTAACCAAAGTACCTTAACATATTTATTATTTTGGTTTCATTAATATGCGAATATACAATTGAAGATAAAAATTAACTATTATATGTTAAATAATTTTGTTTATGATAATAAACTTTGTAAAATTACTTTAGGAATAAAACTATTAAATTCAAATTTTATAATTAATATTATTACTTATTACTCTGGTTAATAATATAATTTTAATGGTATAATATATATGATTAAATTGGCTTAAACATATTTATAATAACTTGGATTCTTCTCAAAACTCTGGGCATATACCTTATATTACAACTTCAAGCTATAATCCATTAGATTATTTGATATTATATATATATATATATATATATTAAATTCAATTTAAAACAAGTTAAAGATATATACTTAATAATAAAGTGTTATATAAATTATTATTTATCATATCTATGTCAACCTGCTATTTTTGGAGTTTCTGGATTTAATTTGACTTTTTTCCTCAATATAATAAAATATATTCATAAAATCAATTAATATTATCTTGTTGAAAAAAAAATTACAATTTGTTTCAAAATACTTTGAAATTTGATTTATTACCATAGAATCAAAGAAATGGGAAATTTTTTAATTTCTGATTTTTCAAATATATTATTAGTTTTAAATAAGTAAATATATACAAAACAAATAGGAAAATAAATAGTTTTGAATTATATATATATATATATATATATATATAATAATTTTTTTGATTAAAAAATAAATTTTTTAAAATTAGTTGTTTAATTTAATCATGCTTAAACTAAATAATAACCATCAAAAGTTTTTTATTTTAGTATTAGTAAAACTTAACCACAAACCCTTTAAAATCATTTAAAATTTACAAACAACTTTTGGTAATGAAGTATTATCTAAATTAACAATTTATCACTGGGTAAATTACTTTAAAGCTAAGAGAAAAACTACCCAAAACTTGCTAAAATCTAAAAGACTAATTTCAACTGTTACTCTTTTAATTATTAATAAAGTAAAAAATTATATTGAAAAGCACCTTTTTATTTCAGCTAGAGAATTATCAAGACACTTTAATATTAGTTACACAAGTATTTTATATATATTAAAGTTTAAATTAAAATTTATTAATAAAAATATAAAATAAATACCTTATAATTTAACTAAAGCTTAAAAAAAAGCTAGAGTAGTTATTGTTAAACAAAACTTACTAAGGTATAACTAGAAACTAAAGCTTTTACAGCAAATTATTATAATTGATGAATCTTAGATTCTTTTATATAATCTTTTATTAAAACATAAATCAAGGTGTTGGATTAAACCAAATCAACCCCCTTTATAAATTCCTTTAAATAAACACTTTATTGATAAGTAAATGTTAATTGTAGTAATAGATTATAATAGCATATGCTATTTTTATTTAGTTCTTAAAGGAAAATCCATTAATAGTAAACTTTATATTTCTTTTTTAAATAAAACTATTTCTAATTGGTATTCTTAATATAATTTGAGAAAACCTATTATTTTACATGATAATTGTAAAATACATAAATCTAAAGTTGTAAAAAACTTTCTAATTAAAAATAACTGGAAAAAACTACCATATCTAGTATATTCCTTAGATTATAACCTATGTAATTATAATTGTTTTAGGCAATTAAAAAACCAGCTTGCAAGAAAGAAAATTTCTGTAGGAAAATTTAATTGGTTTATAAAACATCAAATTTCAGTCTTTAATAAAAAGAACTATTTTTTAGGTGTTAGATCTTTACTAAAAGTATAGCAAAAAGTTATTAGAAATAAAAGAAATTATTAATTTTATATTATATATTTATTTTTACTTTGTATACATTAAAATGTTTATTTTTTTTCAATCACAAAAAATTCCCATTATTTAAATTACAAAGTAATAACAAAATTTTGGAATTGTATATATGGAAAATAAACTCAAAAATTGAGATACTAAGTAGGGTATTACCTTGTTTTGAATAGAATCAAATTATCTGATAAGGTTGATTATTTTGATTTTTCTGTTTTGATAAATAATATACATTTACACAAAATAAAATATTAATATACATAATATACATCTGTTGATAATTATCAGGATTTTTTAAAACTTATAATAAAACCAATCAAACTCAATTCAAAAATTTGTCTATAAATGGGAACTTCTTAGAATCACTTATATATATAATATAAAGTTTATTTAAATTATTTATAGTGATGAATATATTATCAGAAATTATGACTAAAAAATATTATTCAATTAATCAATTTATTTAAAATCAGTTTGTTGTAAAATTAGACATTTAAGTTTTCTAAATATTTTGCAATCTAATTAATAATTAATAGTTAATTTATCAACCATATAAAAAATTTTTGTAATTGAAAATAAGAAAATTAAAAATGTATTAAAAGTGATCAAATGAATAATACATATATTTGGATAAAATTTGTTTTATTGAAAATATGGAATTACCTTATTTTATTAAATTTATATCCATATATACATATTTGATGCAAGTAAAATGAAATTTAAAATTTATATTTTTATTATTTAATGACAAATAATATAAATGAAATAATTAAGAATAAAATATTTATATAATATATTTTTTAAAATTAAAAAACACTTACAAGTTATTTAATTTTCTTCCAAAAGTTATTAAGATAATTTTTTTGGAAATGATTAATATAACTAAAATTCATTAAAATAAGTTTAAATTAACTTCAAATTATTATCAAATGTATAATATAAAGGATAATGAGATTTATTATTATTTATGTTATATATTTATTTTTACTTTGTATATATTAAAATGTTTATTTTTTTTCAATCGCAAAAAATTCCCATTATTTAAATTACAAAGTAATAAATCAAAAATAAACTATTTGAAAAAATCTATTAATGATAAATATTATTAATCATCCAAATACAGAAAATTTATAATATTATTCAAGGAAATAAGTTTATATATAATGAGTTTCTTACTAAGATTTAAAAACATAATGTATCTTGCATTAAAAATAATTAAGCTCTAATATCTAAACTAAAACTATAAATAAGCTAATAACTAACTAATATTCATAATTTATCATTTGTTTATAATAATACATTTAATGAAAACTTAAAATCACTATAGTTTTTTATATCCATATTTGATTTAATAAACTAGTCAAAAATTACATAGTTAGTATAGATCAAATGGTTAATTAAAATACAAAAAAGTTAGGTGATTTTTAACTCTTCAATATAAATAAATATTAAAGTCTCATTGATGATTACTGATTTCAGAAGATAAATAAAGCTTGGTTAATTTTATTTTTATATTTTAATGTCATATAATAATATGATGGATAATCAAAAGTAAAAAATAATCAAAAAGGAATCTTAAGTTTAATCTTAATATATTGACTTTTTTAACAATTATTAATTTTTCTTGGTTATACTCATAGCAATTTATAAAAATAATAGACTCAATAAGTAATTTGAAAAAAAATATTTTGTGATAATAAAAATAGCTAGAAAATTAAATTAATAAATATATGAGATTAATTAGAAATCAACAAAAGCGACTATTAAACTATATTCCATTTTTCCTTTTGATTTTAAAATAAAAAAGATAATTATAAAAGCTAATAAATATATTCAGAGTAAAAGTATGAAAAGAATGCTAAGATAGCTTTCTTATAGTTTAAGCAAAGCTTACTCAACAAAACAAAAGAATACCTTTGATGCAACCTAATCATTTATGACAAGTATTACTAAAGGAAAGCTTATGATCGTTATAGATATTTGCACCTGTAATTTGAATTAAACAGCACCTTCAAGTATCCCTATTCACACGTGAAGCTAGCTTGAAATGTCAATACTATTAAAAGTTTAATCTTTTGATATCTAACAATCGATCAAGCCAATCTTCCAGAATTGGCATTAAAAGTTAACTTCTTGTGGTCTCTGAACTTCATACAGGTTTTGGACAAGAGTGATATACTTTTGAATATATAGTTTTTAACGATGAAATCATTTTCAAGACCTATAAACATGCCGACGTCTGACTGGTAATTGTGAGTCATTCAGATTGTAGTCAGAATGTACCTTATACTCCTCTACCTTGTAATACGCTATCTTCGCTTGGTAATGGCACTAAAAAACTATAATCAACATACTATTACCATACCATACACCTACCTTTTGTAGTCTCGCAGAATCCCCACTGTTTCCCTAGAATCCCTATTCACACTTCTACACCCAATAAACTATCCTGCTATCACCACTAATAAAAATCTACAGGACTTCTAGCAATAGAAATCCTCACAATATCCTGGATAAATAATACACTACAATTTGTTAATAAAATACAGAATATTGAATTGAGAAGTGGAATAAATGAGATTTGAAAAATAATAAAAATTATCCTATTATTTAATACATTAAAAGAACCCATACTAAATTAGTAAAAAAATATTGAATGGAATTAAAGTTTGTAACAATTTATCATTTCTTGATGAATTATATATTTCAAAATCTAAACTAGTGAGAATATCAGAATAAATCATCCCTATAGCCGTCAGTATCCGTTATATCGTTGTGATAATTGATCACTTTCTTTGATTTGAAGCTATTTCAGAAGGCTCTTAAATCCGCAGAGTGAGGATAGAAAGAATAGAGTCGGATTTGATGCAACTGGTTAGATGGTAGTATTGATTTCAATTTTCGAGTTCTCATGCAGTCGTACCATAACCAAATTCTAAATCGATCTCCTCAACTCAAATATTTGACAAATAAGTCGTTGAAACCCTCTTCATAGGTTATTATAAACTTTTTCTAATCGGAGAACCTTGAAATATTATAAGAACTTTAGGGATTGAATTTGATTGGAAATAGGAGGATTGAACACTTTGTACAGATTTGAAACGGGGATAGTGTAATTGAGTTAAATGGTATGGTGAATCATTGGCATTAACAAATGATAAGTTAAAAGCTTATATTTTCATGAATAATTTAAGTTATCTTGATTTGATAAATTGATTGCAATTGAGAGCTTTATCAGATATAGATGTCTATACAGAAATTCATTGATTCTGCTAATCATACTTGTATTGTAACCAGTAATTTTAAAAATCTCAAGTTTAGGAAAGTCACAATCTAGTAAATGGAAAAGCTGGGTACTAATATTTTGTGTATGGTAATAATAATTGATTTTCATAGGATCTTCAATCAATGGGGACTTATACTTCTGACAAGCCGATGCTGATAAGGATTTTAGAGTTAAAGGATATTTTATGTTATCAGTTTCTTAAGTATCATTTGACCATTCAACAATATTAAGATTAATCATAGTTAAAGTGTCTAATGAAGATAGCTGATGTAAAAAGACCTTCAGAGTTGCTAATGAAATAGACATAAAATATAGAAAGAATATTGAATTTTGTACATAAATTAGTAATCTAAGGTAAAAGATAATGATTAAAACCTTTTCCTACGAACAGATAATGGAGAAATTGGTGAATAGATTGAAAATGACCAATAAAATGAGCAATTTATATATCAACCTTCGACTTCGAGTCAGTTACATTCTTATCATTAAGAATTTTCAAAAATTCTTCCTGAAAATTCATTTGATCCAAATTTGGAATATGCGTTGCGGACCGGGAAGTCCGCTCGCCATTAAACTTTAACCGTCCGTCATGATTCAGAATGTAATCCACTCGCAAATACCAAGCACAATCCTTGCACAATGGAAAATTCCAGTATATAACAGTAATTGGAGTTTGAACACATTGGCAAAGGATTACACACATTATAAAATAGTCACTGGACACATATTTGCTCGAGGATCATCTTGATCAGGGCAAAGCCCTTCATCTAAATATTTTAATAAAACTCCTTTAAAGTATCTTATTAGTTGTCCTTAGCCTGTTTCATCAAATTCAAGTGATCTTTATTGCACTTCTACTTTCCAGAAGTCTTGCAATATTAATATTTGAAATTATTTTCAATAATATCACAGTAAATAACACTTTTGAGTTTGAAAAAATGACTTTGGTGATATAAATATTAATAAATTTAAATAAAATTTTTAAGTATATAGTGTGGAAATAGTATAAATAATAAATTTTATTTATCTTCAAGCAGTACGCTATAGACTTAAAAAGTTCAAATTTATAACTATTTTAATATTAGTATTTTGATTTTGAGAAATGCTTTTGTTTATTAGATTATTTGTTTGAGTATAAATTCATATATTACATAATAATCTCTTAATTATTCTGTAGATATATTTGATATAAATCATTCTTGACGAATTCAAAATATATTTTCATAGTATTTCCAAAGTCAAATTTTTGTTAAATCACTAAATAAAAAAATGAATAAAAAGTAATTAATCAAAATTATACACTCAATTGGGATTTGGTATTCAGTTTGAGTGATGTGACCCAATACTTGGCCATGGCTGAAACTATTGAATTAAGTCATTCGAATCATTTTTTGAGAATTAAGCTAAAGCCTATTGCAGGTCTTCTAGAAAGTAGATTTGCAATAAAGATCATGTAGATCCGATAAAACGGGCCAAGGACAACTAATAAGATACTTTAAAGGAATTTTATTAAAATATCAAGGTGTAGGGCTTGGCCCCGATTGAGATGATCCCTGAGCGAATAAGTGCCCAATGACTACTTTATAATGTGGTTAATCCTTTGCCAATGTGTTCAAACTCCAATTACTGTTATATACTGGAGTTTTCCATTGTGCAAGGATTGTGCTTGGTATTTGCGAGTGGATTACATTCTGAATCATGACGGACGGTTAAAGTTTAATGGCGAGCGGACCTCTCGACCCGCAACAATATGTAATTAAAAATATTTTCTTATTAACAAAACTAAACTCAAAAAATATTTAAAATATATAGTCATTAATTTGAATTTCAAGCATTCTTTGCACTAATGATGGTGAAACTTTAACCCCTAGCCCCAAGAACTTGTGATATTCTAGAAATTCCATATTATAAGCCTCTTTTTAATAAGTTTGAAATATTTAAACCATTCAACTTTACTCTTTGTTTTATATTTTGTTAATCTTTTTAGCTGTTTGTCTAATATTCTGTACCCTTTTAAGCGATTCCTTCCAATGGTAAGTTTACTCCCCTCTCACTAATATAATCTAATCTGAATTTTGAAATTTTCTATTTATTAAGATAAAAAGATCCTTTCAATGATCACAAATTAATAAACTTTTTGATGTCATTGTTTGATTGTAAAATAATGAATAAATAATATTTATTAATATATAATATCAATTTAATATATATTAAAATTGATATTAAAATATATTAATCTAATCTATATCATATCCATATAATTATATGTAGTGAGAATTTGATTGTGATTGAACCCTTAATATATCAAATAACATTAAATTATTATCAGCACAAACAAATCTTTTATCCTAATTGGTCTATTTCGAGAACCTTATTTAATTTGAATTTTCTTGAATTTACTTAAATACACCTTTCATATTAAAGTATACCAGCGATCAAAAGATTAAAATTTGAAAAAGTCAATTGATTTATAGAAAAATATCAGTTGTTTCAATGCCTAATCAAATTTCAAAATTTGTCAACGGTACAATTTCGTTTGTTGGTATCTTCGGGTAGGTTTTTGAATAATTAAGAATTACAAATGCTAACAAAAAATTAGTGTTGCCGGGTTTTACAGCGGTCTCCAATTATTTACAGTGCCACTTTGGTGGATAAAACCTCGTTTGGCTTACGAGTTGAACTCTTGGTTAGTTAAAAAAGTTTGGGATGTGATGCACGTAAGATATTTTATTTTTACTTTAATTTATTTCTGATCATTTATGTTTTTAGTGGTTTTTAGAGGTAGATACTTTATTTAGAATATAAATTCAAAAATACGATATATATTAATAATATATAGGAACGTTCAGAAGCTCAAATTACTTTTTCTGGTGATACTATCGAAGAAGGTGACAGTGCTTTAATTATACCAAACCACAACTCGTGGGTCGATTTTTATTTAGCTCAATCCGTTGCTAAAAATGTTAATATGTTAGCATACGTTAGAGTAAGTGTTAATTAATTATCTTCATAGTATATATCTAATCAAGTTTTTAGTATTTTGTAAAGGAAAGTATCAAATGGGTAAGGTTTAAATTCTTAGAAATATTTGTAATCTCAATGATAATTTATATTTTAGGTTCCATTTTTTGGAACCGGTATGTATGTAAGTTTACATATGACTAAATATTTTTTTCTTTAAAAAATTTAACACAAATTTTAGCTTGCTGGATTCTTGATGATCAAGAGAAACTGGATCAAGGTAGCCTCAATATATCTAATTCTAATATATTATATAACTGATAAAAAACATTAGGACTCCAAATTAATCGATAGTTCCGTTGAAAGAATCAAAAAGTACGATTTACCAATTTTGATAGTCAATTTTATTGAAGGAACAAGATTGAATCCAACTAAATTGCTTGAGGTAATAGATTTGTGCTCTTTTTTAACTAAAATTAATAATTGTATTATAGAGTCAGGCTTTCTGTACTGAAAGAGGATATCCCATTCTACAACATGTACTATTCCCCAGAACTAAAGGTATTATGACTTGCATCAATAAGTTCAGAGATACCCATGTGAAATATTTATATGATCTCACCATCTTATATCTTAACTCTCGTGGTGAGCTCACACCAGCTCCAAGCATCGTCAAAGTTCATAGCCAAAATATTAAGAACGACTATCGCTTCCATATTCACGTTCGCAAATTTGCTTTGAAGGATTTACCCAAATCTGATCCTGAGCTTATGCAATTCCTCATTAACTTGTATATTGAAAAAGATCAGATTCTCTCTCAGTTCTGTAAGAATCCTGATCATGATCACCCACCAGTTCCCGATCATCTCAAAATCGAATTACCTTCGAAATCAGATTAACACAATATGAAGTCAATATATTTATCAATACCAAATCACAGTAATTAAATTTATGATGGTATATAATTTATAATTTAAAACAGCTATTGATCACTATAGAAAGTTTTAAATTCTTAATAAATTATCCTCTTAATAAAATACTTAAATTTGAGATATTAAATTACACATGTTTGCCTTAATAAAACCCTAATTTCAATAATCAATTTACATATGATAAATGAAAACCAAATCAGTGACATCAACTCTTTCAATTCTATTTCCACAGCAAATTATCCAAATCAATAATCACTAAAATATACAATGAATTCAAACAACAGCGGTCAATCAACTTCCAAAGTGAGGTAATCATTCTAGTATTCAACATAACTAAATTATTTAATAATTGATAGAAATCAAATCAACGAAGAAAATTTAAAAAATTATTTGACAAAAGAAATCAAAAATATCGAATTACCCATTACTCTAACCCAGTTTAATTTGGGTCAGAGTAACCCTACTTATTTGATTACCAGTGCAAAGTAACTTATTCATTTTATTTTAAAACAGTCACTTTAATCAAAATCTAGAGGTCAAAAGTTGGTAGTTCGTAAAAAACCTCCAGGTGAATTGATTTCCAAGAAGGCTCATGCTATTGAACGTGAATATTGTATTTTAAAAGCTCTTCAGGAAGGTACTAAAGTCCCAGTTCCCAAAGTTTATCTTTTATGTGAAAATGAAGATATTGTTGGTACCCCTTTTTATGTAAGTAAATTTGATCTCCTTTAAATTAATACTTAATAATTTTTTAAGGTTATGGAATTTTTAGAAGGTAGAATTTTATCAGATATGAATTTACCTAGTATTCCAGTTCCTCAGAGACCTGACTACTGGCGTGAAGCTGTACGTGCATTGAGTGAGCTCCATAAAGCGCCATTTAAAGACATTGGATTGGAAGGCTATGGTCCAAATGGAAATTTCTACCCAAGACAGTTTAAAGTACTGACCCAAATCTCACAATTTCAAGCTCAAGTTACAGATAAGGAAGGAAACCAACCTGTTCCAAGCTTACCTAAACTCGATGAAATCCCCAAAATCTTTTCTAAATTTAATCTAAAGGATGAAGTATCAATTACTCATGGTGATTACAAATTAGATAATATAATTTTCCACCCCACCGAATGTAGAATAATCGGAATTTTGGACTGGGAGCTATCTACTATTGGTCATCCTCTATATGATCTATCCACTCTCCTCCTCTGGTTCTACCTACCAAAGGATAAAAGTGGAATTGATCTTGCGAAGAATGGATTTTCACCAAATTTTGTGGAAGAACTCATCGAATACTATTGTCAGCTAACCAATCGCACTTACCCCATTCCCAACTGGAAAGCTTGTATTGCATTCACACTGTTTAAATACGCCGTCATCTTTCAGGGAATTGCCGCGCGCGTAGCTCTTGGTCAAGCTAGCTCGGCGAATGCGAAATTTTATGCTAAGCAAACTCTGCCATTGGCAGAACTGGCCTTAAAGTATTTGGAGTTGGCAGAATTGGATGTAATTAAAAAAAATACTAAACTTTAGTAATAAAATTGTGAACGAATTTTGGATTTTAATAAAATTGTTTATTGATTTTAAAAATGAAAAATTAGTTAAAATCTCAGTAAATAATATGATAATATGCAAATATATAGTTTTTAAAAGGGTTGATATAATATAGGTTAATAAAATTGATTGGCCAACTAAGAGAACAATGAAATTTATCATTCATCACCAGCTTCGCTCGACAAATTTTCTATATCGGACTCTCCTTCTGGACCTTGAATGACGACTACTAATACATTTTCATTAGTATCTTCAGTACTATCCCCCTCTGCCTTATCGTCAAATGACTTAACAATGAAAGCGTCAACTTCAGTATCCTTATCATAACCGCTAGATTCACAATCATCTTCATAATCATCCACAACTGAATATGATGTCCCTGATCTGTAGCTCTCGACATTTTCAGAGTATGATGGCTTGGATTTATAATCATCAACATCAGTGTCTTCATCATCATCTTTATCGTTATATTTATCCTTAGAATCGTAATCTTCAACTTCATTGTCATCATTTAAGTCTGAGTATGATGGCTTTGATTTATAATCATCAACATTATCTTCATCTTCGTCATCGTACTTAGAGGCGTATTTCTTACGCTTATAAGGTTTTTCGGATGAATCGTCGTCAACCTCTTCGTTGTTGTCATCTTTGACTTTGTAGGTGGGCTTGGATTCATAATCTTCAGCTTCGGTATCAGCATCTATATCTGAATAAGATGGTTTCGAGTTGTAATTATCGGCATCTTCATCTGAATAACTAGGTTTAGATTTGTAGTCATCAACATTAGTGTCTTCATTATCCTTGTCGTTGTAATTAGGCTTAGATTTATAGTCTTCTACCTCGTTATCTTCATCAAGCTTAGATCCAGAATATTTCTTATTATTATAAGATTCATCGGAGTAGTCATTAACATCCTCCTCTTCATCCTCATAGTCATCCTTATCTTTGTAGGCAGGTTTGGGCTTATAGCTATCATCATCCACATCGGAGTAGGAAGGCTTAGATTTATAATCGTCAACATCATCACTTAAATAGGATGGAACGGATGTATAGTCATCTACTTTCTCATCATCAACGTCAGAGTATTTCTTGCCTTTATAGTGCTTCTCTGAAGAGTAGTCATCGACTTCTTCTTTAGAATCATCTTTGTCGCTATAGGCGGGCTTAGATCTGTACTCGTCAACATCGCTATCAACATCAACATCGGAAGAGTAGGTAGGCTTCGATTCGTAATCGTCGACTTCAGAAAATGATGCTTTAGATTCATCATTATCAACATCCGATTGTGTATCAGCATCTTTATCACTGTATTTGGTCCCTGATTGGTAGTCATCAACATCAGAATAAGATG
This sequence comes from Conidiobolus incongruus B7586, assembly GCA_000697335.1. Classification (NCBI taxonomy): domain Eukaryota; kingdom Fungi; phylum Entomophthoromycota; class Entomophthoromycetes; order Entomophthorales; family Conidiobolaceae; genus Conidiobolus; species Conidiobolus incongruus. The sequence continues at coordinate 15,605 of JNEM01013303.1, forward strand.
GTTTTAGTGTATCGTCATCTACATCTGAATCATTATCATCATCTTTATCACCATACTTAGCCTTTGATTGATAGTCATCAACATCAGAGTAAGATGACTTTGATATATAATCATCGGCATCAACCTCTTCATACTCCTCTTTATCTTTGTATGTTTGTTTAGATTTATAATCACTGACATCTGTGTAGTCATCAACATCTGTGTATGATGGCTTGGAGCTGTTGCTGTCAACATCACTATCAACATCCGTGTAGGAATCCGAATATCCTTTGGTGTTATAAGGTTTGACATAAATTTTGGAATTAAAGGGCTTCACGGACGAGTAATCGACCTTCTCGTAGGAGTCTGAGTACTTTTTGGACTTATAAGGCCTATCGCTGTAATCATCTACATCATCATAAGAGTCATTATCATCAACACTCGAGTAGTCTGAATTATGGCCTTCTTTGCCATATTTTTTTCCCTTGTAAGGACCTGTACCCGAATAATCATCAATATCGTCCTTGTAACTTTCAACATCATAATTGTCACTATCTTCATAATCGTCAACTTTGTCATAATCGTCGTAATCACTATAGGTTTTTGTCCTGTAATTGTCCGTCATACCATATTTCTTATATCCCCCATAATTTTCATCATTATTGTTGGAATCCAACTCCGTCATATATTTGTGATTATATTTGTCTGGGCATGGCTTGTCATCATAGTTATCACTCCAATCATCTACTTCTTCATTAAAATAACGGGAACCCTTGCGGTAATAGTTGCCATCGTTCCTCCAATCATCATAGTACCAAGGATGACCATATGGCTTATTAGAGTAAGAATTGTAAGGGTATCTGTGGCTTGGGTAGTGGCCATAGAACTGTCTCCTCGATCTCATAGTTGGTAATGATCTCCTCCTAATCTTATTAAAGAAATGATTCATCATTTGTGTTCTAATATCCGTCGGGGCACTTAAACTCTGAATAGGAATTTGAACTGGAGAAGCTACAGGAGTTTGGGGCTTTTCAACATCACTCTTTTGAATCATATCATCGAGAAATTCTCCAGTGAACACATTTTCAGAATCTGAACCTCCTTTTCCTCTAGAAATCCTTTGCGAATTGGGATTAAATACACCACCCGACGGCAGAATAGCCAAAGGTGCCAACAATCCGGGACGCGGGGCAGCCGCTGGCTTGAACTGATCAATGTCGAACTGCTTACCCTCTATAAGAGCAACGAGCAACAGTGGAATAACTTGAGATTTATGAACCATTATTCTTATGTAAAAACAATCTGACTGAATGTCTCTAATACACTACCTTCGAGTACAATTTATATAAAAACTTATCAATTGTTGAAATAATCTCCGATATTGACTTTGCTGATCTCGCCCCAATTCAAATTGTTTTGAGATCGTTTCCAATCTCAACGTCACCCCAATTCGTAAGGTGTTGTGTCATTAATCACTAGTGGATTATCCTAACATTGAACTCCAGCTTGTTTCTAATTGAATTGTAACTTATTTGATATTGATGATTCCATTTTTAATTATGACAATCGCATTAGGTTAATTAATGATAATTTATTAATTGACAAATTGGCATTTTTAATTGGATTTATTAAATTATATAAATTCCAAAGTATTTTTAATAATATAATTAATAGTATCATAAAATATATTCAAATATCTGCACAATATTTGATTCCTTTATTGGTATGTCCTTTATTTCGAGTAAATTGAGATTGAATGTTTTAAATATTTTAGATTTTTAAAATTACCAAATCTATATTTAGATAATAGAACATATTATTGAATTATTAATTTCATAACTGTTTTTATTGAATCATATTTTGTATTTTCAGTATATTAAAGCTTATATTCATTTTATTGTACTTTATTAATTATAATTTTGATTACCATTTGGCTTATCAAATCTTACCAAGTTTTGACATTGACATAATTTGTGACTTTATTGAATTTTTAAAATGATCGTAGTATCCAATTTAAACATTGAACCAATTTAAGTATTTCGAATCGTGAACGAATGATTACATTTATGGTATTAAATTGCAATGGTATTCTCAATAATAATAAAAGATAATTTATTTAATTAAAGATGACATCTTTTGTAAATATGTAATCAAGTTATATAATTGATATAGTAATATAATAATATCATTACACTTGAATAATATTGTTTAATTGAATATCAGATTAATTAAAATAGCTTTGAAATTGTTTACCTTTGAATCAATAGCTGCTCATATACTTTCCTGTTTTATACAGCTATTATTGACATAAAACAACTATTCAATAACCATTTGAAATCATAATAAATTATTTTTCTATAGAATTATCACTATTAATTAGATTTAATTAAATTGAAAATTTAGCATTAAATGTTATCATATGTTTCATAATCAAAAAATAATTTATATCAAAAGCGGGAATATTATAAGTCAATTCAAGTTTTATAATTAAATTCAATTGAATATAACTCCAAATATAGATTGGAACTTAATCTTGATCCCGACAGATATTAGCTAGTACCTTTTGACTCCCTAAAAACTCGAAATGTGTCAAACCAATGGCCATATAAAACCCCAATTAAAATATCAAACTTTCTAAAATTTAAAATACTGTTATAAACAACACCTTTTTCCGTATGAACACAGATTCCGTCGTGACTCAATTTTCAGAATATTTTCTAATATTAAGAGTATATCAATACTTTCACAGTTTTAGAATTGTAAAGGCTTTCAAAATTTATCAAAATATTAAAATTTCAAATTTTTATATTTTGTTAGGTTAAAATTTGCCTTGAGTGGTTTAACCGCCATTTTGAGGAGGTTGATGAGTGATGGAATTTTAGTTCTGGAATGTATCAATATATCATTCAGTATTATAATATTATTGAAAATGATTCCACGCTACGAAAGAATCATATGTGGTTAATGACAACAACGTGTAAAAATATCTGTCAAGAGAGCCAGTTAATTTTAATCAATTAATTAATTTTATCTTTTCTAAATCTCTCAATTTCGAATACTCTCATTTTGTGGGTTACCATATTCCAATTCTTTAAAAACTCTCAATGGTAGACTACAACACCCAATTGTGACCTCATTTGAACCAATTTTTGGTTAGACATTTTAATATCAAGAAGGTCAATTATTGATAATTTGTCGAGTCCAAAGTCATTAAACCACATATCTAACTCCCACTATTTTAAACATTTAGTAATTAAGTTATATTCAAAATCAGACACTTGGTATAATATCCAATATCTAATATTTTCAATAATCCGAACTTGAATTTGAAATTTCCAACTTTGAATACTCTCAAATCACTTGCCATCTCAGTAAAATATATCAAATTCACAGAGATTGACCACGGTTTTTGAACACTGTAGTTATGAGACTTTAGATTAGATAGTAAAACACGGTAACATATTTGAGTATTTGATGACAGTCTACAATTCCAACGGTTGTATATCAGTCAGCAGTTCCTTTACCTATCAATAGTTTGAAACAAATTAAATTTTATTATATTGATAAAATGCAAATAAATTCCAGTTTCTTTAAGAATTGCCAAAACTTAAAGTTATATTCAGCTGTGGTAACAATAAAAACAAATTTTCAAATTAATTACCCAGTAGAATAGCCTTTATCAAAACTGAGGAATGAAAATGTCACCTATAAAATTTTGAGTTCAAAAAGAATTGATAAGATTAAATTGTACTTATGATTATTACAATAATAAAAACATATATGTTTTTTGAAATTGTTGAATTAATTAAAAAATAATGTGAAAAAAGAGCAATTAATATTTAATTGGTTTAATTATTTTATTTTCAGATAATTATTGAACATATTTTAAAAAAAAATAATCTCCAAAAAATTTATATTATGAGTAATTAAAGATTATAAATACTTTTATGTAAACCAATAAATAATCCTTTTAAAATCCAACTATTTTTATAGCTTTAAATTAACCATCAACACCAAAGCATCCAAACATGCCTCTGGTATACTTCTCCGATTTGGCTACCAATTTGCCGAGTTCCTGCAGTTTGGGATTGGAGGCATCGAGAGGGGGGGAAGTTGGTTTGTACTGAGTGCGTTGGACCCAATGAATCAACTTATCATAATTCGTTTTGGAATATTGCGAAGTGTACGGTTTTAAAGTGTTTTTAATGAACCCAATTTCGAGAGTAGCCTAAAATTAATGTTTGTATATTATAAATGAATAGGGAACAAAATCAAAATTACTTGTAGGGCACCCTCCATTCCAAATACCTTCAACTTTCCAAACAATTCTAAGCAGGCTTGACTTACCCGATCGCTGAGGTGAGGCATGATTTCCTTGAGCATTTTTGTTGAGATTTTAGTGATTTCGGCGTGAATTAATACTAAACACATGAGAGTATCATAAACATAAGGACGAATTTCTAAATAACGGTGAATAAATAAAATAAGGAGCAGTTGATTATAATTACCTAATGGTACTCCATCTTTGTCCCACATAAAATCGGACTTAATAATTCCTCTTTCAAGGATACGATGAATTCTGATGAATTTGAGATCAATATAATTATCAAACAATTCCTTTTTAAGTTTTTTGAATCCGATTTTGATGTCTTTGACGTCACCCATCTTACTAAATTGGAACTTAGTTTGAAGGTGACTGAACAGTTGATTCAGGCCCTTCTCCGTTTGGACAGCGTAGTTCAGAGCGGAGAGCATGCGAATACCCTAAATATAGATTAGTCAGTTGGATTGGTGGATATTTTTGATGAGTCTACCTTTTCTGGATCTACTACTAATATTGGAGCATTATTGATATCATTCTGATTATTGGTTTGAGGTAATTCATTAAATGCGTAAGTTCTTAACTCCGCCAAGAAGGCCAGGATAGTTTCGATGAGAGTAGGGACGATAATATTAAACATTTTGTCCTCCTCTTCCTTAGGATCGATACACATGGTCACTGGAACCACATTGTAGATGGAGGCTAAGCTATCCAGACTAAACGTTTGGAAGTCGAGAAAGTGTTTAGCGATTTGAGAGGTGACACCCTCATCAGATTGGAAGAGGTACTTGATATCGTTGCGCCACACGTCGCAGTACATGGTGATACAGTCGGTTCGTACCATAATCAACGTGTCGTACAATAGATTGCGAGTGTCGGTCTTCAGGGTGATAGGCCTTGATTCCTGAATTGCTGAATTGATTTCCACGGCAATTTGAGAGATGTAATAACCGATAACGTAAGAATTAGTAGTGTTTACAGGGAGTGGAGGTAGTGATGCATTCCCTAAAATCTGGGCACTCGCTTGAGAAATTTGATCGGGATGGAATAGTCTATAAATAGATAGACCTAGCATTTCAAACACGTCATGATTCATTGAATGCCACTGAACCCATGTCATATCGCCAGGGAATTGGGTACGGCGAGTTTCGTTACGATCCAACTGGATAAACAAACGATGAAGTTCGGGGATTGTTTTGGCCACAACACTCAACAAAAGTTTTGCTTCATCGAGTGTACTGCGCAAGATTTTGCTCTCTTTGGAGGCTTCGATATGATTTTGGAATACATTATTACCGAAAGAAGATAAAAGGTGGTTGAAATGCTTCAAATTGAATTCTTTGTCGTTTTGAGATGTTGATTTGGGGTCTGTAGAATTTGTAGATATGATGTCTAAAATAGCATTAATATAAATAAAATATTAAAATAAATTCTGCAAATCTAATTGCTTGTAACCACTTGAGTATGCTCGCTAAACGCTCTATAAATATAATCAGCCAACCAAATATGCTGATTATGAATATAATAGAGGAGAGGATCTTTGTTAGAATCTAATTGAAGTAATAATTCAATATACTTGGCTTGAGACTCGATCTCCATCCAATGATCATCCAATTTGCAGAACAAATTATCTCGAACCTTATCCATACTAAAATCGATCTTCTGCCAAATTTTCTCCATCAAAGAATTCAAACTATTCGAGTTATTTGAATCTTGTTGAATATTTTTGAGAAGTTGTTTGCCTCGCTTGTAGTCTTTGACGATTTGATCGTATTTGGTTTGTTTCATGTTGGATATTAAAGTACCTGGTAAATCGAAGTAGAAGCGATGTCGTTCTAAATGTGACATGATGTTACGAATTTCTTCGGCTTTGCTACTGCGGTGGATGATGGGATCAAATATGGCATTGGCTTGTTCGACAGCCTCTAAGATAGTAATGAGGTGAATATAGGCATGTAATTACTAAGATTAATTTTCGAGATATCACCATCTAAATAAATGATCAAATTGTCAGTGCCATACCCAGTTTCGGGAATCATCTCCTTTTCAATCATTTCTTCATGTACATCTAAATCACTAATTAACACCAAGAACTATAGCTAACATACAATAAGCTTACCATCTACGGTACTCTTAGCACCGACAAACCCATCAAAATTTGTCTTAACCAGAGATCTTAGGGACTGGGACTGTTCCTTCATCTTATACCTCAACTTTTCATTACCCCTTATCAAATCCTGCTTCGGGGTCTCATAATGAATCAGCTGTAAAAATATTTTGGGATTAAATTCTTTGTGATTAATATTCATTTCATTTTCTATTGAAGTATTAGTTATTGCTAGTAATTGTAAAGATTAAATTAAGTTGCCCGTAAATTTGAAATTAGGTTTTTTTAGATTTTGTACTATAAAAAATTCGATTAACAATGATTCTATCTATTAATAATTTATTACTTAATAGTTCTATAAACTTCCAAAGGGTCCTTCAATCCTCCAGTCAATGTCGTGTCACTCACAAATCCGTTAACATCTTCAGGTTCGTTCAACTTCTGAGCGACTACAGCCTGCTGGTGGGAGCTTAAGGTTTTTGAATAATCGTGTAAATGCCACTCTTTAGTGTCGAAATTGTCAGTTTGATAAAATCTTAAAACTATTCCAAAATTAACTATGTAATCATTGTAATTTATAAAAAGTTGAATTACTATCATTGGTTTCTTCTTCGCTATATTCGCTAAATGAGGCCACCGTAGGAGTTTTGACACTTGAAGATATTGTCAATTGTGAAATCCTCCTTCTTGGAGGCACTACTGGAGAAGTTTGAGATTGAGGAGTACTTGGTTGACTATTATAGTATTCTGGATTCGGTAAAGGTTTCCTTGACATTATTGAACCAATGATTTAATTATTATATTTTATATTGATTAACTAAATTATATTATTATTATTATTATTATTATTTTTAAATTAATTAAATTGTTTATGTAAATTAGTTAAATTGAGACTTTATAAAAATTAATTTATAAATAATACATTATATTTCCATATTATAATGGGAAATTTGGATTTTACAGTCACCCTAAAACCAATTTTTATTTAATTTGAACAAATTAAAATAAATTCAATTTTAAAATTATACAAAAATTAATTGGTTGATGTATGATTTTTGAACAAAATACAAAAAATTTGATACAATTTTTAATTTATTGAAGAATGATATGCTTGAATTCATCATCAAGTTTTATAAAAGTATCATAATCTAAAATCTTAGAATGATTTTAGTTTTATTTAAAAAATTACTTATTATCAATTAATGATAACAAACAAAAATTTAATATTTCATATTCATCTGATAAATTACTAATAATATATTTGGAATAATGATAATTGAATATATAATTGACTCATTACTTTTATATTCAATTTCACATATTTTCATTTATAGTTATTTGTTTTGATTTTAATTCAATATTGTTTGAAAATAAGTTAAAAATGAATAATTAATCATTTTATATAGTTTGATTGGAATATTATGAATATAAATATTACAATTATGAATCATTATTCCATAGTATCAATTCTCATTCATTTTGAAAATATATTGCTAACTTTAAATATAACATTATTAAATTTAAATTCATTTTATCACTCTTTATTATATATATTGATTTAGGTTTTTTAATATAATGAAAATATTAACTTTTAATTTAATTATAGATCTAGATAATAAAATCTTTATAAAATTGAAAAAGTCAGTTCATAAAGAAATGGCAAACTTTTTAATTACTGGTTTTTCAAATATATTCCTAGTTTTGGGAAATTAAATATATATAATATATATTGGAGACTAAATATTCTGAATATATATATATATTTATATATACTTTTATAATTATTTTTTTACTATAATATTTTAATTTAAAATTTGAGGTTAAATTTAATTATATTGAGATTAGATAGTGATCATCAAAAGTCATTTATTTTATTATTATTAAAACTTAAACATAAACCCTCTAAAATCATTTAAGATATAAAATAGCTTAAAATGATAATTTTTTATTTAAAATTACAAATTATTATTAAATTCACCATTTAAAGTTAAAAAAGTTAGTATTTAAAATTTACTTAAAATTGAAAGATTAATTTCTATTATTTTTTCTATTCATTAATAAAGTAAAAAAATTTATTGAAAAACACCTATTATTTTCAATTATAGAATTATCTAAGTAATTTATTTTTAATTATATAAGATTTTACATATATAAAACTTAGATTAATTAGTAGAAATATAGAATAAATACCTTATAGTTTAATTAATACTTAAATAAACTAGAGTAATTGTAATTAATTAAAACTTATTAATATATTATCAAAAATAAAGGTTTTTAGAGTGAATTATTATAATTAATAAATTTTAAACTCTTTTATATAACCCCTAACTTAAAAATAAAATAAGATAATAAGTTAAAATTATCTATTTTATAAATTCTAATGAACAAATTTTTTATTAATAAGCAAATATTAATTATCATTATAAATTATAGTTATATAGAGTTCTTTTACTTAATTTTAAAAGATAAATAATTAAAAATATATTTGATATTGTTTTATTAATTTAAATAATTTCTAATTAGTAATCTTATTATATATTAAGAATATTTATTATTTTACA
>JNEM01013309.1:0-19625 GCA_000697335.1 Conidiobolus incongruus B7586
AAATAATAAATTTTTGAAAATTAATTATTTAATGAAAAAAAAAACATTATATATATAAATTTTCTAAAATTAATAATATTCTTGAAAAATCTAAAATTAAAAAATTTCCTATTTTTTCATATTTATAATAATATTAGTATAGAAATTAAATAAATAAATTAATGAATAATATATAAAAATTAATGAATAATATAAAATTAATAGCCTTTTTTATTATTAATAACTTTTTTTATACTTTTGGTAAGCTTCTAATACTTAAAAAACAGTTCTTTTTATTAAAGACTGAAATTTAATATTTTTTAAATTAATTTAATTTATTTGCAGGAATTTTATTTCCTATAAGCTGTTTTTTTAATTATCTAAAACAATTATAATCATATAAGTTATAATCAAGTGAATATACTAAATGTAGTAACTCCCTTTATTTTTTTATATAAAAAATCTTTTATAGCTTTAATTTTATATATTTTGTAATTATTAGACAAAATAATAAATATTTTTAATTTATATTAAGAATACTATTTAGAAATTGTTTTATTTAAAAAGATAATATATAATTTATTATTAATTAATTTTCCTTAGGATATTAAATAAGAAAACTATATAATATTATAATCTATTACAATAATTAATATTTGTTTATATTTAAAGTATTTATTTATTAGAATTTATAAAAAAGATTAATTTAGCTTAATTTAATATCTTGTTTTATTTTTAAGTAAAAGATTATATAAAGGAATTTAAGATTTATTAATTATAAGTATTTATTGTAAAAATTTTTGTTTTTAGTTATACCTTAATAATTTTAGTTTAACTATAGCTATTTTAGTTTTCTTTTAAGTTTTTGTTAAATTATAAGATATTTATTTTATATTTTTATTTATTAATTTAAGTTTAAACTTAAATAAACATAATATAATTACATAATTAATATTAAATTACTTTGATATTTCTTTAACAGAAATAAAAAGGTATTTCTTAATATATTTTTTTATTTTATTAATAAATAAAAAAGTAATAATAGAAATTAATCTTTTATATTTTAGTAAATTTTAAATAATATCCCTTCTAGCTTTAAAATCACAAATTTAATAATATATAGTAATTTTAAATAAAGCACCATCTTTATAAACTGTTTACAAGTTTTAAATGATTTTAAAGGGTTTATAGTTAAGTTTTACAGATATAAAAATAAAGGCTTATGATAATCACAATCTAATTTAAACATAATTAAATTTAAGTGTAAATTTTAAAATCAAAATATTTTAATAAAAAAAATAATAAAAATTGAATATATATATATAGTTTGAAAATATTTATTTTCCTATATATTTTATATATATATAAAATCTCTCAAAATGTATAATATGTTTGAAAGATCAGAAATTAAAAAATTTGCCATTTCTTAATTTCTATATTAATAACATCCAAATTAATTAAATTTTGCTTATATCATTAAAAGCATTTTATATTAAACCTTGAATAATATAAGAAATCAGTGTAAACTAAATAATTAATTGTTAATTAAAAATATTTAATTTATTCAAGTTAAAGAAAAACACTAATCATAATAATAATAATAATTCCAATATTATCAAATTTAAAACACTAATTTCTATTTTGGAATATTAGTAGCAAAAAATTGATTATATCTCTGAAATATTTTATTATGATATATAAAACTCTTTCCAATATTCTTCTTCTATCATTCCACTCGATTATCATTTTTATTGGATATATATGACAGTAAATAACCTTTTAAAAATATTTATCGTTTAATAATTAAGTCCTGAAAAAATTAAATACGTTAATCATGATTATAAAATTAATAAATTATTCTATAAAACAAAACACAATATATATGCTAATATGAAAAAGTGTAGTTTAATTTAACAATTATCAATACTCAAACAATCAATGATATATGACTAAAGATGTAAAATGAATCAGATGGTTTATAATTTGAGAATTTTTTCCAACTTTTCCCAATCATCGTTAGGAAGCTTTTCTATCTCGATACTCAAGTGCTTTTCGATTTGATTCATGACCTTTCTGCTGTGAGCGTCATGTATCAAATTGATACTCACACCCTTACGTCCAAAGCGACCAGTGCGACCGACACGATGCAAGTAGGTTTCAGGATCAAAGTGACCAGATCTTGTCATGGGCATATCGTAGTTGATAACGAGAGTGACATCAGAAATATCGATACCACGGGAGATAACGTTGGTGGAGATAATGACTCTGGATTTACCGGATCTGAATTCATCCATGACTCTGTCACGTTCTTCAGCTTCCATGTTACCGTGTAGACAGGCCAATTCGTGACCATCGCGTCTCATCTTGGAGGCCAAATCGTCGGCCGTGCTACGTTTGGCGACGAAAATAATACTGGAACCAATGTTGAGAACCTTGTAGAGTTTGCTGATAGCAGCATATTTATCGGCATCATTTTTACATTCAAAGTAATATTGGCGAATGGCTTGAACATTTAATTCTTCTCTCTTCAAAGTGATTTCGTTGGCTTTGGGACAGAATTTAGTAGCATATCTGTAGACAGTATCACTGAAAGTAGCTGAAAACAAGGCAATTTGAGTGGTCTTAGGTAATTTGCCCTTGATACGAAGACAAGTATCACCAACACCTTGTCCATCTAAGAGATTATCAGCTTCGTCTAAGACAAGGAGTTTGACATTTCTAGTGTTGATGATACGTCTGTCTATCCAATTCATTACAGTACCAGCGGTACCAATGATGATGTTTTCTTTAACGGATTTAACACCTTTGTCGATCATGTTGGGGACAGCCAAGGTGGAGGTGACTTTAGTATACTTGCCCATTTCCTTCAGTACATCCATGATCTGGATGGCCAATTCACGGGCATTGGCAATACAGATAGCCTGAATTGAAATAAAATTAATGGTGAAAGATGATGAATGCAAGTGTAAGGAAATACCTGAACTTCTTCAAGTGAAGTATCGACACGGGAGAGCATAGTTAAGACAAAGGCAGCAGTCTTACCAGTACCAGATTGAGATTGAGCAATCATATTGGTAGGGCTAAAAGTGCAAATATTTCATTATCAATTGAATATAAATAAAGTGAAAATGACTTACGGATCCTTCAACAAAAGGGGTAGAGCCTTACCCTGAATACGGGAAGGTTTCTTAAATTTCATATCGTAAACACCCTTCTTTAAATCTTCAGAACTAAAAAAATATTATTAATACAATAAATATAAAATATTCATAATAACTGAAACCTTACAGTCCGAGATCTTCAAAAGAATTAACAGAGTAAAGAGGAGAAGCTTCATCACTTTGTTGTTCTGCCAATCTGACAATAATATCATCGTCCTTAATTTTGGAGTAAGTATCAATCAATTTGGACTCTTCTTCATCCTCGTCCCAGTTGGTAGGTTTGCTTTCAGTACCATTTTCTACTTCTTTGAGTGATGATAAGAATTTCTCATCTAATTTGGATTCGGTACCATTTTCTTTCTTTTCATTTTTTGCTTCGGTGGTAATGTCTTCAATTTTAGGTTCTGTAATAGTTTCTTTCTTAATGTTAAGGGTTTCCAAAGCAGCTGTAATATTTTTATCCTCTAATGATTTAATTTAATAAGGTGATTTTAAGTAAGGTAGCCATATTAAATAGTACCTGATGACATGGTGTCAAGTTATTTAATTAAATCAAACTATAATAATGTATGTATATATGATAATTGTAAAATCCAAATTATTAATTTTTATAAACTGATTGTATTAATAATTTATAATTGATAATAATAAATGATGATGAAATTTTGATTTAATTTAATGTGGGATTAATTCAGGTCCATTTTAATTTATAAAAATGTAATTATGATTGCTATTATGGGATTAATTCAATACACAAAATTACTGAAATTTCGGAGATTTTCAATATAATTTTCAAAAAAATTTCAACATTCATGAAAAGATTTAAATTTGAAATCATAAGCATATTGATTATAAATAATATCCTGACTAATATTATTTTAAATCTCTATGAATTTATCACTTGAAAGATTATATTTTTCTTGATTTACACCTTTTTAATTGTGCAAATATATATTATACATCAAATATTTAATTTAATATTATAAATGATTTTTGATTTTTAATAATGATTTGTATTCTAAATAATTAGTAGTACAATACCAATTTAAAAATATTTATGATTTAAGTAATATAATATTTAGTAAAAAAATTTTTCAGTTCATGGCGCATAAATTACTATTACTAACAATCCTGACAAACTTGAGAAATTACCAAATTTTACCCTTGAATATTTGAAACAGAATATTTCCAACCATTCCCAATATCAAATTTGTTAGAATATCTCTAATATATCATATGGAATACAATTATTTGAGGAGTTAATTCATCACTTAAGTAATAAATTTAATATTTATTTAATTATTGACTAAATTCACCTGATATTGAATTCAATGTCTGAATATATAAATATAATAAATCTATATTTGGTCTGAGTAGATCAAAATGATATATAGTCACTTTCCAGTAAATAAAAAAATTTTTTTAATGATTATATATCAACATTTTAAATTCTCAAAATTTTTCATAGTATAGTTATACTGATAAGTATTCAATTATATATAGCTTTTTCATATAATCAAAACTATTGATAATTGGTTTTAATAATGAATAAATTCAATATCATTTGATTATACAAAATAAGATTTAAGAGATAAAATGATTTATAAAAATACAGTGAGTTTAATTGTAATGTCACAAAATCAAATTCATGATTGATCTGAATTTAACTTTTGATATTTATTAATAGATATCAATCATTAACAAAAATTATATAAACTGGATTAAAGATCTATATTGTAATACCAATTATAAATGATTTTCAAGTCTATAGCTTTGAGTAAAAGATTTTTTTAATTGTAGAAGCATCTTATTTCAATAATTGAAAGAAAGCTTTAAGATGATATATACAAGGTACAAATTCAATATTAAGTGGTGCTAATTCATTGTTATTGAAACCTTTAATAAAACCAGCAGAACGAACAATAGAGAGTTGAAAAGGTGAGAAAAAAATGGAAATATACAAAAATCGTGAGACATACTCTAATAAACTTATAATGCTTAATGGAAAATTGTAGTAATGACCATTGTTCTGGTATTGAGAATGTAATTTTTGAGAAAAATATTAAACTTTCATCTCAGAGTAATTCTTTACCTGCTATTTAGGTAAAAAATGGAGTATATCTTTGAAATTTTGGGACTAAAAAGGAGATGCTAAATGGTTTTCGAGATGCTCTGTATCGATTAAGAAATTAATATGTTTCTTGATATGATGAGCAGCATCTGCAATAATTCTGGATAATCTGTGCACGAATTGATAATGCATAGGAGAATGATCTCAAACAAGGTGTGTTAAATAGTTTATACCTTTGTTCAGGTATCAGCTTGGGGGTTGAATGTGATAAACCCAGATATGGGCTCAAAAGTAATGCTCCCGTTAGCAATTGCCCAATTTGGATATCCATTATAAATGATAACAATACACTGTTCATAATACTTCGTCCGGCTGAATCACTTGCAAATACTAGAATAGATGGATTTCAATTTTGATCAGGTGAATCTGGGATATCTTTGAGGAAAAAATAAGATGCTAACAAATTGTCTAATTTTTATGGAAATGGATTTTCAGGTGCTAAACGATATTTAACAACTATTAACATAATGTTAATAGTTAATGATTAAAATACTTAATATTACGTACTGAGACATCCTAGATTTTGCAGCCAGTTTAAATTTGATACTACGATGCACCTTAACTGATGAAAACATATAAGTACCTCCATGAGCGAATAGTATTCCCTTGCGATTAGTTTTGGGGTCTGTATTAGGAATGTGCCGGTCGCCATACAGTGGCTCCACCTTACTCTCGTCCAACAGTTCCAAAGGATAAACACTTAGATTCTTAATCATTTTCTGCTTCACCATACTCTGAGCCTACAATTGATATTTAAATGAAATATTCGCCATCTCAACAAAGGATTCTCTCCTTCTTGTAAATGCGATCCGAAAAGAACGAATCTCTAATGAAATGTCCTCGACTTTGTAAATTCAAATTCATCAAAGTTTTTATATGAATAAGTGCCAAAGTGAGAAAATTTCATTCAGGAATAGGATTTCTAGGATATGGAGAGTATTTGAATATCACTGCAAGTAATTTCATATATAGGAATTGACTTATATTGTCAATAATATCTCACATGCCGGCTATTTCCAAATTAGTTTAATAATGAGTTGTCAATAACCGATATTATATATATATAGGATTTACATTGGATTATTGTGAATAAGTCAAAAATTTACTATAGCAATTTTGGATCCGTATATATTATTTATTTGCAATCAGATAAATTCTTGAAAATAATTTTAAAAATAAAATTTTAATATAATAATAATTATTATTACAGTCCTTTAAACTTATATTCATATAACCATACTCGCTCTTTGAAAATTTTGTAATTTTTGCTTATATCTTGTAAAAATAATTTATACACTTGAAAATTTTCAATCTCAAATTTGCAACAAGACATTATCAATTCTTTCTCTGATTCAAATTATAGAATTATTGTATTAATTAAATTTTCCAAATTAACTAATAGTTGCAAATATCAAAATAATTCAAAAAAATTATTTTGAATAATGAATATCTAATATTATCGTAATACAAAGCTTAAGCTGAGCTTGGTAATATTTCTTTAAATTTATTTAACTTTTATCATAATATGTTGAATCACACTATTCATCTTCACATTGATTAATCAAATTCAACTTCTGTCAATATAGTTGTAAAACTTCACGAACTCAATAATTCGAATTCAACCCGGATTTAAATCATAAAATCCAATTAAACTAAATATATAATTCCATTTTTATATCAGCTTGAATAATATAGCATCTTTTAATTTTGATATCTCTAATTTAAGGAGAATATTTTAATAATCTTGGTTTTTTGAATCATTTTCATTATTATAATATATCGGTATCTCTCAATAACTGTCACTTTGATACAATGAGATCCAAATAAAAGAAATTAAACATAATTTCTTATCAATATATCAGATTCATATAGAATTACCTAATACAATATAATATGCTATAATAATCAGTTAATTTCAGATCATCCAAATATCAAAAATAATATCTTTATTTCGTACAATTTTTCGGTTGAAAAATTTAACTTGTAAACAATGAAAAATATATTGACCGAAATTATCTAGGGAATAAAATCATTAAATAATTAGTAATATAACACTAAAACTATAAAACAAAAATTATGATACATATTTGATTAATGTATTCGTCAAGAAAATTATAGATAACTTCACATGATATTGAACAATATTTTTAATAAAGATACTTGTGTCAAAATATTAACAACTATGAATTTTTTGATACCAATTTATACTAACATTGCAAACTGATAAATAAAATAAACAATTATGTTAATGTGATATGACTAAAATTTTAAACTTACAATATGATAATCAACTATAATTAAATCGCACAAATCAAAATGCAAAATCAAATTTAATGAAATGAAAATTTGAGAGTAATATTCATCACTACACTGTATCGATCATCAATTTATAATTTTTTATGATAATAACTGAATATTATAAATGAAATTTCAATTAGGAATTTTATATTATAATATATCATTAAAAATTTGAAATAATAATATATTGATTAAATCGTATATATATCAATTGTTTTGGAAATTTTACTATTAAAAACACATTAATTTTAATTGTTAAAAAAATTAACTAAAATATATTCTCTGTTAATATTTTAATGATATATACATTGAAAGTACGGTATTTTAGAAATTTTATATTTAAATTTTAAATATAGGATATAAATCATTATATTTGGAATATTAATACTAAATTTTATTGTTAATACTTCAATATTAGGATCAAGATATTGAATGGTTTATATCATGTGTAATAGCTATAGATTCGAAATTAATTAATGCAACTTGTTTTCTCAGTTTTTGTCTAATAAATACTACAAATTTCATAAAATAATGTGATAAAATTTCAAGGGATAAAGTACTACGATTGACCTTTTAATGCATTTTTTAATTAAAGTAATATTTTTAAAAATTTTAATCAAAATTGTATATCTTAATAATTATATAAATCTAATATCTTCATTAATATAATATTAGCTATATTTTTTTATCTAATGCGTTGAATAAATTGAATAATCTATTACTGATTCAAAAATAATTCAAAAATTATTTTAACAGAATTATAGATAAATATAATGCTTTAAACATAATTTGATAAATTATAATAATATTAATTTGTAATAAAAAATGGTAGAAAGGTTAAAAAATAAATTCAAAATATTAGATAATATATTGTATATTTCAATATATCAAAATTAATAAATCTATTTAATATTTTGTTATAATTATTCCAAGTCTAATTAATCAAAGTCGATTTTCGAGATTATAAACTTGAATAAAAGATTGATCAATGGTAGTACCATCGGACTTAACCAGCTGAAAAGGAGTTTTAGGATGATTGGTAGAAGGTCCAAATCCAATATCGAGAGGAGTTTGATCATCCTGATCAAAGCATCGTTTAATAAAATTAGCTAATCGAATGATAGAAAGTCCTGCGGCAGGTAAAAATGAGAACAACTGGAAGTCATGAGTCATATTCTCATAAAGCTGAAGAGTAACTGGTGGTAGATGACTACTGAATTTCTTTGAATCAGATTGAGTATGAATCTTATGGGCAAATAAAACATTTTCATCCCTAAGCATTTCTCGAGTACCTGATTGCATAAAAAATGGTGGTAAACCACTAAGATCTTTGCAATAAATAGGTGATGCTAAATAATAATCTAAATATTTAGAATTCATCACATAATGGCGATTCGTCCTCAAGTTAAGAGCTCCCTTTGGTACTATTTTGGATAGCCGATGTATCATTAATTTATGACGATACGATTCATCCCAAGAGACAAAAGGAACATAATCAGTATCCTTATTCTCAGTATGACTAGATAATGAGTGAGGTAAATCAATATAAGAACTCAAAAGTAAGACCCCACGTGGCAATGATGCAAGTTGTAAATCTCTAATCAAAAATAATAATCCAAGTATAATACCAGCGCCAGCAGAATCACCTCCAAATACAAAATTGGATGGATCCCAATTTTGGTTAGGTAGCTCTGACTTATCTGTCAGATAGAGATAACAAGCTAATATATCCTCTAATTGTGCTGGGAAAGAATTTTCAGGTGCTAAACGATACTCGACACCTAGATATAGAATATATTAATAATATTTAGGTAAAATTGGCGACTTCACTTACTGAAGCATCTAATGTTGGATTCTGCAGCCAATTTAAATGTGATACTACGATGTACTTTAACTGATGAAAACATATAAGCACCACCATGAGCGAATATAACACCTCTGCGCTCTGATTTTGACTCAGTATCAGGAATGTGCCATTCACCATAAAGAGGTTCGACAGTCTTTTCATCTAAGGGTTCAAGAGGGTACCAATTAAGATCTTTGATCAATTTGCCCATGACAATATTTTGCGCCTTGACTCTATATTCAAAAGGAATATCTACTCTCTCAACGGAAATACCATCCCTTGTATAAATCCTACCCATAGCAAAGGAATCTCGAATATACTTTCCGGAAGTCTGAATATTTTCATTTAACAAAGTTTTCATATAGTAAACAGCTGCAAAAGTTAAAAAATTCCATTCTGGTACAGGATTTCCAGGATAGATTGAGTACTTAAATTTTAAAATTAAAGGTAAACATTTCATATAAATAAAATGTCTGATCCTATATAATATATCTAACATTTTAAAAGAAAATAAAATAATTTTATAAAAAAATTAATTATATCAAATTGCAAAATATATTATCTTTGATAATAAATTTTTCAAAAAAAAATACTTGTTCAAAGATATTTTAGAATTATTTATATTAAGATTATCAATTAAATAATTTTAATAGTCAATCAAATATCCGAAATAATATTCGGAATTAATTATTAATTTTAATTTAATAGTCACAACTTTATTACTAAAAATTTTTTTTCTTAATTATTTTTATGCATATTAAATTTATTTTCTTATCTAAAATTTATCTAATTACTATTTTAAGTATAATATCTGGTTCTACAATAAAAAATAATTATTTAAATAGTATATTAATATAGATTAATGATGTAATATAAAACTTATATTTTTGAATTATACTCTATTTTAATATAATTTATATCATAATTTTAATTTTTTACAATTGATTATTTTAATAACTGTGTATAAGATTGACTCTGAATTTCAACAACAGTATTATTACTGAAGGATAATAAAACAGATTATTGATGGTGTATATTTAATTAAGTATTTGAATTAATTCAATAAGAATCAATGTTTTTGTCTATAAATAATTCACTAAGTTATATAATTATAGAATTATTGAATATATTCATAATTTTATAAATATACTTCAACAAAGATATAATACATTTTATTATTATTACTATTATCATATTTTATAAAAGTTATTGAATATGCAACAATAATTTTTCAAACATTATATTAAATTATGCGTCAAATTTAAACATAGTTTAAAAGTAAATAAAATTAATTAAATATACAATTCTATCAATATTCACATGAAATTCAATTGAAATTTATTAACCCCTAAGCATTGTTAATATAAATCAAGATAATTTGGGTTAAATGATGGTTAAATTTGAATAATAGTAATAATGATTATAAAAATTTATTTTAATCTTTACTAGAAATATTATGTATACGATACTTAAAATAATAATGAATTATATATAATTATTATTAACTCATATTTATAATAAATTTATAATTTGAATTTTTGTAAAAATTTAATAGTATTAAATTAAACTTTTTAAAACTGTCTTTAAATTAAAAACTAATTAAAATTTTAATAATAATAAATTATTAACTATTAATACTTTACAACTTTAAAGAAAAATTTCAATATTAGTGTAGAAATTAAGTAATGGCACAATTTTAAAATTAAAATTAAACAAATAAATTAATAAATAATATATAAAAATTAATGAATAATATAAAATTAATAGCCTCTTTTATTATTAATAACTCTTTTCTATACCTTTAATAAGCTTCTAATACTTAAAAAACAGTTCTTTTTATTAAAGACTGAAATTTAATATTTCACAAGCCAATTTAATTTGTTTGCAGGAATTTTTTTTCCTACAAGTTATTTTTTTAATTGTCTAAAACAATTATAATCACATAAGTTATAATCAAGTGAATATACTAAATATGGTAACTCCCTCTAATTTTTTTATATAAAAAATTTTTTACAACTTTAACTTTATGTATTTTATAATTATTATATAAAATAATAAGTGTCTTTAATTTATATTGAGAACACTATTTAAAAATTGTTTTATTTAAAAAAATAATATATAACTTACTATTAATTAATTTTCCTTGAGATATTAAATAAGAAAACTATATACTATTATAATTTATTACAACAATTAAAATTTGCTTATATTTAAAGTATTTATTTATTGGAATTTATAAAGGGGATTAATTTAACTTAACCTAATATCTTGTTTTATTTTTAAGTAAAGGATTATATAAAAGAATTTAAGATTTATTAATTGTAAATATTCACTGTAAAAACTTTTGTTTTTAGTTATACCTTAATAAGTTTAGTTTAACTATAATTACTTTAGTTTCTTTTTAGGCTTTTGTTGAATTATAAGGTATTTATTTTATATTTTTATTAATTAATTTAAATTTAAACTTAAGTAAATATAACATGCTTATATAATTAATATTAAATTACTTTAATAATTCTTTAACAGAAATAAAAAGGTATTTCTTAATATATTTTTTTATTTTATTAGTAAATAAAAGAATAACAATAGAAATTAATCTTTTAGATTTTGGTAAATTTTAAATAATGTCCCTTCTAGCTTTAAAATCACAAATCTAGTGATATATAGTAGTTTTAGATAAAGCACCATCTTTATAAACTAATTACAAGTTTTAAATAATTTTAGAGGGTTTATAATTAAGTTTTAAAGATACAAAAATAAAAGCCTTTTGATAATTATAATCTAGTTTAAACATGATTAAATTTAAGTGTAAACCCTAAAATCAAAATATTTTAATAAAAAAAATAATAAAAATTGAATATATATATATAGTTTGAAAATATTTATTTTCCTATATATTATATATATATATATATATAATCTTTCAAAATATATAATATGTTTGCAAGATCAGAAATTAAAAAATTTGCCATTTCTTAATTTCCATACTAATATTTATAATTTTTAAATAAATTTTCCAATTTATAATTGAATATAATATAAATTAACAATATAGTTAAAAGTACTATCTTCATTAATATATAGTAAATTTTTTTAACTTTCATAATCATCTAATTTGAGAAGATTATATTCAGATAACATCAAATTTTCTTGTTATCTTACAATATATAATACACATGTTTGATACTGTTTATAATTAATTCTTAATTTTACTATCTTGAAATTTTTCATATTTGAAATTAGTTTTAGTTACTTTCAAAATTTTAGAAATTTATAAAATGAATAAAATTTTACTTGCATTAGAAAAAAATGATGAAAATACATATCAATTTTATAATAAATATGTAGATGATTTAATAACAAATAAATCATTTTATCCTTTGAAAGCTTTGATATTTTAATCACTATTTAGATTATAATAAGCATTATAATAATATCAACTGATTTAGATATTCAGATTGGTTATCTATAAATGATAAAGTAAATGATATTAGTTTGAAATATATCCAAGCATTATTAATGATTCAAATCATAATATAGAGACAATAATATAATAGGAAGTCCAATGACTTTACACTCAATTTTAAAACTGAACTAAAATTAATTTTTATCTGTCAAAATTGAAAATCCCAAGATATCAATTTCTATCCTAATAACATCAAATTAATAAGAAGAATATATCTAACATATTAAAATAAAAGTTGATGATATGTTGTCAAATAGTAAATGATTACTAATATTATAAATATGATATTCTCCCATTATTATTAAATTCATTAAAAGTTTTTCATTCAATTTGTAAGGTTTAAAATGTAGAAATTTTCTAGTATTTAATATTAAGGAAAATATATATCCAAAATATGATTTGATTAGAAATTCACAATAATTTTCAAGTATATGAAAACTCAAATGATAATTAGATAACCGTGTTAATAAAAATAAATTACCAAGTATTAAATTCACAAATTGAAAAATTAAGCTATCATTACTTCACAGTATTCATTTAACTTTGAATATTTTGGCTTCGATTAATGGCCTATTATAATTGAGTGGTATTAATAGAATTCTGAATACTAAATATAATTATATTGATTAATATTTTATCATTTGATCATAAATATTTGCGTTTTACAGTAATTATTTATCAATATAAAATTTATTTAAATTTATTTTTAAGGGTGAATTAAGTTTGAAGTTTAAATTATCAAATTGAATAAAAATTTTTATTAAATAATGATTATTTAAATAAATTATTATTTTGTTTCAAATATATTAATAATAGATTGTATTATGAATAATTAAAGTTTAGACTTGAATTCAGTAATAATTAAGTATCAAAACGATTTTCAAGTTCTTCAGGACCTAAATGGGTTTCTCCAAGTCTGAAGATACGTTCATCTTGATCATTATAAATTCTTTGATTATTAATTGCTCCAATGCTAGTCAAGGTGACATCACTACTGGGAATATCCGAACTCGTCATAGTATTTCTGGTAGTGCCAGGTGGTTTGTTGGGATTGCTTTCGGGTTCTGACCATACTAAGCCATTATCATTCGAGATATTTTGAGACACGTGCTTGGAATTCCGGTCGCCAAAATATTCTGGTGGACTGAGTTCTTCCTTCAGTTTGTTGATTTTGCGTCGATAGAAGAATATAATGGCTGCGATAATTAGAATTAGTCCAAGTATCCCAAATACTATTCCTATGATTGCTCCAGTAGATAATCCGCGAGCATCAATTAGTGAATTACTGTTGTTGGTGAAGAAAGAAGGGGGTGGTGGGGCATAGGTAGGAACAGCTTGGAAGGTGTTCAAGTCAATCACCTGCATGGGGTTAAAGTTGACTCCAGCTGACGTAGGATTAACTGGAGATGGCTGTCCGAAAAATTGCACGAGTTGATCTCCAATAGCCCAAGCACCGTATCCTATTCTAATGGTAGAGCCAAATTCCGAGGTTAGTTTATGAGTGGTAAATTGCCAATTGGTGGTATCAAGTGTTATAAGATCATCCCAGGCTGTGAAGTTGGGATCGGATGAGTTGAGAGTGTTAACACCACCTTGAATCAGCACTAAATTTTTGTAGGCTATGGGTTTAAATTTAATAACTTGACGACGATCTGACCGTGTTGTAGCTTGCTGTTTCCAAGTGTTAGAAGTGATATTGTATAGATACACAGTCTTCAAGTCTTTTACAATTCCATCAGCTCCAACCCCAGGAAGAATCAATATGGTGTCGTTTAAAACTCGAACTCCAGTTGTATATCTCATTGCAGGAACATCAGAGGATTTTGCTAATTCAGTCCAAGAGTCACTAGCCACATCATAGCGCCACAATTCGTTCGTCAATTGATCGGTGTTGGTAATTCTTCCTCCAAATACGTACAGTGAGGTTTTTGTAACCACCCACGCAAAAGATTCTCTCAAAGTTGGCACTATTTTCTGGTTGCCACGAGTCCATTCTCCAGTTCGAAGATCGAATTTGTCCACTCCTTGATTTGTAATGGGAGACCCAGTGTTAGCTAGGGTTGCATTATTTTGAGAACCTCCGTATACATAAAGCATAGTACCATTAAGTGTTGGGTTGAATACTGCTCCGAAAACAGGGAGACGAGAATTGGAAGGGAGTTGCTGTGGTATTAGATTATTTTGAGCATCAGCCACTCTGAAATGAGCAGTTAAATCTATGTCGAAAACATTATTATTATTCTGAGGTGAGGCTGAATTTCCAATTGCACCACCTGTAAAATACATGTGAGTATTAACAATGGAACAAGCACCACCTATTAGTTGAGCTTGAGCGAACTGTTGACAAAACGTCAATAATGTAGCACCCAATATATATTTGAAGGCCATTATAATTTTGCAATATAGTTTTTTACAGTAATATAAGCCTCCAACTAATTATACAATAGAAATATATTTACAAATTTATATCTTGATGGATCAATTCAGTTACCAAAATATCACCAAGAATTAGAACCAGATAAAAAAACAATTTTTCATCACAGCTAATCGTCCCCAAGCTATATTTATACTTAGTAGCAGAGAGTTCAAACTAAATCAGAATGGAGAATTAATAAAATTTGCTCAGTTCTTCGCATTTTTTCACCTAAAACACCCCATTATCCCTTTTTTTTCTATTAATTTCACATTTCCATAACCTAAACAACCAACCTAAAACTTGTTTTTTAATCCAATAAGATATTCGCTTTTTCGAAAACTTGAGCCAAATTTGATTATAACCCTTAATTTGAATCTCAACTACCCTAACATACCGATTCCCCCTAAAACCTCATAAACACTCTTCTCTAACTTTTACCTCTCATATGAGGATATTTTAAAATATCTATTGATTATGTATAAATAGTAATGAATCAATTTTATTCAAAAAAAAAACTTTACACAAAAATATAAAATGAATGATTAAATAAAAATCCTCTATGTGTAATCCTATTCATTTTATTTTAATAATTTTTTTTGCTAAATATACTTTTATTATTTATGTAAAGTTAATCTCAGTTAAAATATTATTCTTAAAATACTAATACAATTCTTATTTATAATATTTTTCATTAAATAAAATTAATTGGATAATATTAATATTATTAATTATTTATATTGATTTGTATTCAATATATTGTAATATAATATTTATTAGATATTAATTTTGTTTTAAGCTATTTTGATATAAAATGATTTCACTATTGGAAACTAATTTTAATTTTTTTTCTGATTGTGTGCATATATGTTTAGAGTTCAGGACTTTACGAAAACACCATACACTGAAAATTTGGATTAAAACTCGCTAAAATAATTTTTTATTATGATTTATTACTAGTTTTTTTAAAGTTTGAATTATATAATTTTTTAACTATCAATTATTAAAGGTGAAAAGTCGCAGAAATTATGAATTTCATACTTTTGATATATATACATATATTAATAATAATAAATGTATTAATTTTCATTTTTATTCGATTCGCAAAAATACTTGAATTTTCAATCAATTTTTTTTTAAAATTCGTTCAAATTAATAGTGGTTCTTAGTATGAAATAAATTTAAAAATAATTAATTTTAGCTCAAACTACTTTCACATTAAGCTCAGTTTTTGGATTCATTTTTCAGTTGATAGTATAAAAATTATACGAGTAATAATAAATATCAGTATATAAAAACATGTTAAGAACATTGAAACTATATCACAAAGTTACTATATATCCTCAATTTTTTATTTTATAGCCGTTAATTTATATTATATTGTTTAATTAATTTTGGAATTTATAAATATTAACCATCAAAACAGTATTCATATAAAAATTTTTATTTATTTCAAAAAAAAAATCAATGAGAAGAAAATTATGACATTAACCAAGCTATTTTACTATATAAAATAAACTAATATAAATAACATAAGTGTTTAATTACATAAATAACATATTTTAAATATTCTATAGTTGATGTAAAAATCATGTAGCTTTCAATTTAACCATTCACTTGTAAATGGATAAAACTTTTGCCGCATTTAGCCAAACTATTTGATTTTGATTTTTAATATTTAAACTAATTCAATTTACAATTATTGTTAACAGTAAAAAATGCGAAGAGTTATTGTGAATACTGTAAAATATATATAGGTTAGCTCTAATATTAAATTTAATTGTTATTTTTTAAAAAAAAATCAACGTTAAATTTGAATAAAAATGATATATAATCTGTTATAAATTACAGCAATTTTTAGCGATTTATATATTAGATTGATATTATTTTTAATTATCTATAATAGTTTATGAAAATTATAAAAATAGGAGAAATTTATAATTTAGTGCATATAATTTGGTAAATTATTCAACCCAAAATATATTTTTAATTCGCTGAATTGATGGTTTTATTATTATTATAAAAATTTGTTGAAGATGATTAACGATTTCAATCATAATTAAAGTCATAAAAATATTGAGACTATAGTTTTTAAAATTTTTGAATATAATTTTATCCAAACTTTTTAAAACCAATATTTTTCCATAATATATTTATGTTATTTATAAATATTTCATTTCGATAAATTTTTATAAATAAAGAAGCATCTTTTTATTCATATATTTTTAGTTTTTTAAATTTTAGTTTGACAATATACTCTTTATTTATCTCTCCTTACCTATTTTAACTTGGCACATTATTGATTAATTGTTATTGAACTTTTTGATTTATTTTATTTGACATAATACCAATGAATATATTTAATATCTATATATTTTAAATTATTGAGCCATATTTTGACTTTGAATTGATCTTGTTTAGATAGTTTATCCTCCACTAATATGAATTGATTTAAAGATTATTATTATAATAATAAGGAAATTAATATGGGAAATTTTTAAATCAATAGACCCACAATTTGCCTTGATTTAGATTATAGTTTAAATTAATGGAAATTTTAATCAATCTCACTTCAGTTACCTTACACAGCTGATTACCCAATTTGAAGGTATTCACAAGTGACCAAATCAGATTTTTTCCTTATATTCACGGAAGTCAGCTCAGACTAATCAAACCCATTTAATCCCGATTCAATATTATTAGTTATTGGTTCGTTTCATATGAGGTTGAAATTTTTTTATTACTTGAAAAATAATTAAAAAGTAATATATAATTAATGATATAATATCTAGACTTTCAAATTCTTTATCATATTATTAAAATTAGTCAACTATATATTTTACAAAAAACTTAGTATATTACACTTATATTTTTCATATATGATATATAAATACAGGACAAAACATCAAAATTATTAAATCCCAGATTTAATAATATCCTGAATATTATGGTTTTAATGTTCATGAAATTCTAATCAATATTAAATATAAAAATTGAAAAAATTATTGTATAATATTATATTGTAAAATAGAAAAATATAATATTATCAACTTATTCAACATATATTATTCAAATAATGTAAAAATATATATATATTCCAAATACGAATTCTACTATGCGCTGAGAAAATCACCCAATTCTCAATTCTGGTCGAAATTTTATTCAAATAAAAAATATTTGTTAAGAGCTATTATATATATTAGTTATTGTAATTACTACTCAGCTTATTTAATGTTAATCCTTCCATCATCAGTACATTGATGAATATTGAATTTTTGCTGATATTCAGAGAATTTTGTAAACTATATATTTAACCTTTAATATAATATTAAATCTAATTTTTTTGAAATATTAAACAACATAGAATTTTAGTAATTCTTAAAGTTGAATATTAATTCATCATTATATTATTTTTATTTTTATTCAAATTTCGAATAATTTAATTTTAAATTTGGTAATACTTTAAAAATATTAGTTATGATATCATATAATTAAGTTTAATAACAATTAATGATAATCATATAATTATATTTTGATATATAATATTATAATTTTTTAAAGAGGAAGACAAGGTATATTAGAAAAATACATATTTTGAAAATAAAAAATTTTTCTATTGAATCGTTATTCAAACTAATATTGATAAAAATTCAATTTAACGAATTCAATAATTCTTACTTCATTTTCATAAGAAAAATCCATAATTTATTCTATACATTCTTTCCCCTCTACTCACTAACTGTTATTCATAGCAAGTAAAGTGGATAGAATGTAATTTAATAGTTTAAATTTTTATTGTTTTGATTTGTTTTTAGTTTAAATATTTGTAAATTAAATTTCAGTATTATGGGAATATGATTTTAAAGTTGAAATTTAAAAATTCATTTGGTTTATTATTGTAATATAAGGCTGTAATTCAAAAAAAATAAATATATTTAAATATTTGTACAATTATTTTATTTTAATTATTTATACTTAAGAATTATAAAAAGATGAATAATATATAATTCTATTGTCTAAAATTATAATAACTATTTTTAATTTAATCAAAGTTAATATTTATTAAAATTATAAAATTTTATTAAACTTTTATTATTAGTTTGGAAAGAGAAAATTGGCAAATACTTTAATTTCTGATTTTTCAAACATAATACTGACTTTAAGTAATGAATTATATTTAAAAGATATAAAATAACTAATATTTTCATGCTTTTTATATTGATATTTTTTATTTTAATATATATTTAAATAAAAATTAAAACTTAAATAATAAATAATAATATTATTTTATTCTAATGATATTAAAATTCAAATATAAATTTTAAAATTAA
>JNEM01013310.1:0-11774 GCA_000697335.1 Conidiobolus incongruus B7586
TGCTACCTATACTCCTATCTAGAGTTTATCAATACTTGGGTATTTGCCATGGCCAAATGACTTTACGCTGTCAGTCAAAAGATGATCGCAGCCATCACCATACTTCATCACTAGAAGCATTTGAAAAGTCTATTGAGTACAACCCAAACAACTGGGAATCTTGCTACTTTATGGCTTTAGCTCATGCCCAAGGTAGAGAAATTGACTCAGCTGTGGAATTAGTTAAAAAGAGCTTGGAAATCGAGCCCACCTTCACTCAAAGTTGGCATTTATTAGTACTCCTCATGTCTTCTCAAAGACAGTTTGAACAAGCTTTGGAACTTTGTGAAGTAGGTATCCAAGAATCATCCTCCAAACTCTCCAGTCTTGATAACGATGCAATGGTTCCTGAAACTTCAGTCGTCGACGAAGAAGAAATATTCAACTTGAAAATCACTCAAAATATTATCAAGGAGACATTGTATGGCCCTAGAGAAGCACTGTCGGGCCAAGGTCAACTATTTACTTTATTTACAAGAATCTATGGCAATATTGAGCAGATGCCCATCGAGGGAACTACTAGTTCGGTGACTCTTATCAAGTCACCAAGCCCTGTACCAAGATTGATAGCTGAAGACTCTGCTGGTTCTGTCAGAACAACCCCTAGACGCAGACCTAGTGAATCCCATCTTACGCCTAATCTGCCTCGCTCAATTTCTCAATCTCAGTTAATGTCTCCTGACACTTCATCTACATTAGTTAAAAGTCCATTATACTTGCTCCCTAGATCAACCCAGTCACTTCCTCATCTCTTACACAAGCGAAACAGAGGAATTGATACTCTTGTCAGCTTATGG
This sequence comes from Conidiobolus incongruus B7586, assembly GCA_000697335.1. Taxonomy (NCBI): domain Eukaryota; kingdom Fungi; phylum Entomophthoromycota; class Entomophthoromycetes; order Entomophthorales; family Conidiobolaceae; genus Conidiobolus; species Conidiobolus incongruus. The sequence continues at coordinate 837 of JNEM01013310.1, forward strand.
TTAATGTCAGCATCTATGTATTGCAAATTAAATAAATTCAAAGATGCCAAATTGGCAACAGAAGAGGCTGAAAACTGCTGTCCTACATCTCCTGATGTTTGGGCCAAGGTAATTCACTCTATACATCAACTTATTTTCAATTTTTTAATTTATTTTATTAGTATGGTGATATCTACCTCGCCCAAAAGCAATATGATGAAGCATTAGTAAGTTATCAACGTGGTCTCGTGCTTCAACCCAACCATGTACCTAGCCAACTCGGTTTAGGAAAGGTGTACCTCGAACTTAATAAACTCGACCTTGCAGAAGCCAGCTTGAACAATGTAACCAACAGTGGCAGTGGATGGTACTTGCAAGAAGCTTGGTACCTCTTGGGTAAAATCTATCGCCAGACCAAACGCTTCCAACTCGCCAAGGAATATCTTTTATACTCAATGGATCTATTGACCAGTTCACCAGTCAGATCTTTCGATGTTTTGTGGAATTTGAGATGTTTGCCATAAATGATCCTGAACAATTATTAACCGTATAATAAATGTAATAATATTCAATTTAAATTAATTTATATAAATTAAAATATTTTGAATAAATAAAATTTATTAATTAATATTAATCATCTCTATAATTTTTACTTCTATTAGCTTTTTTACTACTTCTCATCTGTTTTTGTTTTTTAATTCTTTCCTTTTCAATTTCCTTACTAAAAATAATTATTAATATATCAATATATTAAAAGATTTTATAAAAGTTATTTACAATTTGTCAATTTTTTCCAAAGTTTCCTCACTCGGTGGTGGGGGAATATAAGCAGCTGAAATTAAATCCTCGTAAATTTTAGTAACGCAATCTTGAATATTATTAAATTGACTTCGCGTCCTCTCACTTGTTATAATATACTCTCCACATTTATTCACTTTGTTAGGGAACTAAAATTAGTAGAATTAGAAATCAATCATTTTCATTATATAGGTAAAAAATTACTTTAATTTTTAATTGATTTTTGACATATTTCGGTATCCAGTCCGCTGTATTTAAATTAAAGCGCATATCTACTTTAGTTGCGACTATTATATTAAAATTAATTTATATTAATATTAAAAAAAATTATTGAGCTTTAATTTTTCAATTTACCTTTATTGACATTTTGACCACCTGCACCACTCGACCTATGAAAAGTAGTATCAAAAGTTTCTAAAATATATATAATTAGCTATTATATTATTACTAATATAATATATATTCCTATTACTATAAGGTATTTTATGTCTATTGAATTGTAATTTCCACTGCTGAACTAATTTTAACTCATCTGACAGATGAGTTGAATACCATTTAATATGAATCAATTTTTGAAAGTTTATTTTTAAACTGTTGGTAGAGCTTATTAATTTCATATTATATTATATTATATAAATATCAATTTTATTATTTATATATTTATATATTTTTTATTAATTATTTAATTCATATTTCTTGTTCAAACTATAACTTCGAATTTCTTAATTAAAGAGCTTATGGGTCAATTACTCTGTGATGATTTCATAATATGAGAAAACAAATAATGAACAAATGATTAAACTTTAATTCTCAATTAGTCAATGAAAATTATTTTGGATACTTGTTATAAAAACAATTTAATAATAAATATCATAGTTTGAAGAATTTTGGGGATTTTTTTATGATCTGGGATATCTTATTTCAGTACTGAAGCGTAGTGATCAGATTATAGTAACATTATTAAGAAAATTAACAAAGATTAGTTATTTAATTATTAAAAATTTCAATTATCGCATCTTTACATTTTTTATATATCTATCATATGATCATTATATAGAATCTTTTTTTATCTTATCTAATCTTTATCAACAATATAATTTTTTTATTTTTTTTTCTTTAGTTATTTACCACTATGTGAAAACAATAAATCATTGGAAGAAAATAATGCTTGTTTGATATTTATCATTTGAAATATATATATTTGATAAATATCAGATAATATTGTAATAAAAGAAGAATTTAAAATAATTTGTAAAATATTGATATTTCATGAATATTAAAAATTAATAGAAATTATTTTTTTTAATTTCTATCATATGATTCTTTAACTGATGAGTAATAATGTTTATATATTAATATGGATCCATGATTATTTAAGTTGAAAAATGATATTGATGGATTGATCATTGTTATTAATCAAAGATTATTCTAATATATAATGGAAAATTAACTAGCTATATCAAAAATATTGTTTCAATAATTTTGATAAATTATTATCAAACATTAAATATTAATTTATATTGTTCAATGATTTCAACAATCATAAACCTAGTTCAATAATCTGAAAAATATTTCGGTTTAATATTATGGTTAATTTCACCAATTTTCAATTTTAATTTTTGAGGTTGGGGGAATTTAATTTATTTTTATATTTATTTAATTAATATGATAAATATACTTGATCTGGTAAATCATTTAAATTCCATGATATATTTGGTGAATTTTTTATTGTGGAAGATTTGATATTCTTTTTTTTATTGTTTTATGAAATTATACGGAAGAAATTGGCTGATGATTGTTTAGTAATTTGATAAATGCTAAGATTGGCGCGATGGAATAAATGGGTGACTTTGAATTACATTATTTTGTTATATTAATCAATCTGTGAATGGTGAAAGGGATGCTAGAATTGCTATCTGTTATTTAAGAGGTTACAAATCGTTTTCAATAAATCTAATCAATTTAAAATAAACAATGAAGTTATGTCACTAACGTTGCTTGTATCAAAGTTGTATCACATGAATAATTTTAATGCATACCATGTGTACTATCAAATTCTAAACCAACCCTTTCCTTTACTGAAAGAGTTAACCAATCATAGTAATTTCATGCCATATTGACTTAACTCTAATTGGTTGAAACTGTTGACACAGTTGGAGTTGATGACGAGATCACACAGTCCATCCTTAATTATATTCACCCCAAACTATGAATAAGAATTAATGTCCGATGGAATGCAATGAGTTAAGGGTCCATTAATAGAGAGAAATTGCGACGTAATCTCTTTACATTGGGATGCTAAGTTCCAACAGAACAGTTTACATGAACCAATCACCCACATTCACTTGGAGCTGTTTTGCCCACGCACAAATGATTGATGTTACCTTTTAACATAGAAATTATAATTGAATGGATGCTTGAAGGTGACCTATTATATTAATCACTCAATCTCTGTCCAGCTAATCAAAGCCAGTCTCTGTCTCATTCATTGCTACTCTCGTAAGTCTTAAATTGAAGCACCCGCTTAATTGGATGGTGAGGTGGCAAAGAGGTATTCGCCATGATTCAATGACTCAAATATGGGCAAATCAACTTTTATGGCGGTGTTAAGAGCGGAAAATACAAACTCTCATCCATCTCAATAATAATGAGTCAAATTATTCAGGGTTTAATGTGGCACAGAGCTCCAATCAAAAGACTCTTTGTATGATTCAAGTGAAATTCAATGTATAGTAATATTTAGATATTAAGCTACAACAACCTTAACCCACCATAGGAATAGTGTATATTATGACACGATTCCAAGACGATGAAAAGGACGATCAGACATAAACAATGTCAATTTAACGAATATTTGAGTCGGATTATTTTAAAGGAATTAGGTAATATAACGTATAGGATACATATGCCCGATTAGGAATCTAAAAAATGAGGTTGAAATCTTCATGATTTCATTAGCGTATCAAAACGAATGAAAATGGAAATCCAAAGTTGACCCAATTTCTGTAACTGCCATCACGTTACACTCGCTCCCCCTACCCCACCAATCAGATATTCCGGATAAATCATACGTTTTGATTGGCTAAATCTATTTCCGACCTCCTATAAATCCATCCATTTTCCCCTTCATGAACTTGAATAAATTATCTCACACTCAATTGACATTCCTTTAACGTCACCCTTTCCAGTCTCTTTTTGTTATCATTTAGCTTTTATCAGCTTTTCTGTATAAATATAAATAGCTGATATTATCTCAGTCTATACTCTTTTTCTCACTTGAATTCAAACCCACTTTTAATATTATCAGTGACGTAGGATAATCATATCAGTTGATTATTAATCTTTCCATCCATCGTCATGATGTCTTCTATTACCTCAGCAAGTCAACTCAGCTCACTCGCCACTCTCCCATTTCACTCTAGCACGTCGCCTTCCTCATCCTCTAATCCACCTAGCTCAGACAACAATCCTCCCTCTTCCCCAACTTCTAAGTCCCAGTCGGGTCTCAAGAAAAAGAGTGCGGCGAACTCTATTCCCGCCAGTGAAAAGCGGCAAAGACGTTTGCTAAGAAATCGTATTGCAGCTAAGGAGTGCAGGAGAAAGAAGAAGCAATATGTTGAGGAGTTGGAAGAAAGGGCAAGGATTTTGACTCAGCTTAACGAAGAGTTAAGTCATACTGTCAAAGAGTTAAACGCCAAGATAACACTAGGTTACCTTCGGTATTATGCACTCTCAAGTCAAAACCAGACTAATACGAGTTGTAACAAATAGATAGGTTAAACTCTCCTGTCTTCCCTTTTCCAACTATTTCGCTCTGTATATTATTAACTCGCCCTCCGTTTCGAACTTCATATTATCAATTAATTTCTATTACTAATATTAATCTTTACGACCGCTCCATAGAGAAATAACTTCAGTTTTTGTAATCATACGACTTACCCTAATACGAATCTCCTGTCATAATTCATATAACTCAGTATCACTCCAATCAATTGGTTAAATGCTAGGTATTGGCTACTTGATTTAATCATGATGATAGGACCATACTGATAAGATTCAACTATCTATTATTATTTACTAACGACATAATCTAACCATTCTTTATATTATTAATCTATTAATCAATATTCAATATATCAATTAAAATATATCAATAACTGAACCGAATAATTTTTATTTATTTACTTTTATTATATTAAAAGATATACCCACCGATAGCTTATTGATTAAACCCATTTTGTTCAAGTACCTCCGTTTGATATACTTCAGTTTGGTTAAGTACCATTCTAGTATACCTTATTAACAAATAGGAAAGAACCGATAAATTGGGCTAAATTCACATCCTTACCCCACGCTTACATCTTCAACTGACTCAATTTATTTTCATAACATCTGTTTTCGATTATTGATAAATCGATCAAATTAAAATTTATCAATCTATTTAGAATTCCCCCCATCCCACCAATCATGTCATCACTATGTGTTTTTTTAACAATTTGTTGGTTTAATGGCCTTATTCTCTCATAATTCAATAAATTTTATCAATTGAAATTGACATTTCCAAATTTTTTTTTGATAAATTTATGATAACAACTTATGATTAAAAATTAAAAATGGATAAAATGAACTCAAATAGGGAATTATTCAGGGTCTATAACTAGGTAATTAAGGAGTAATCATAGTCTATTCAATTCCAAAGTTCAAGATCCTAATTGATTTTTAAATACTAAATATGAATCATTCCTTGAAATTTTTTGAACTATATTAAAAATTAGATCAATTATTTGATCATCATGATGTCATATATCATTACCTGTAAAATTTTTTAGAACAAAGTTCAAGATTTTTCTAGGGTTTTATAGGTTATTGATAATTGTTGACTCTAAAATCATCTCCATAATTTCAAATATAAATGATATTTTTCAAAAGTTAAATCGCGATTATTTTAACCATATTCACTAGATTAACTTATTTGGTAAGTGAATCCTGTGCAGTTTTTTGCTTACATTACCAAAGAATTTGTAAGTTTCTAAATCCTGATTTAAAAATAATATCGGATTATTAACTTAATATATCAATCAATCAATAAATATTTTGAAATTCTCCCCTATATTTACTATGATTATTCTCAATATTGAATTATCAAAAAGCGAAGGGATATTAAGTATTCAAATTTTTGAATTTCAAAAAAACATCATCAAATATATTGAAAAGATGACATCATCCCTAAATACCCGTATTATAAAAAATTGTATTAACTTTATTTAGGAAAATGGATTGATGATACATATTAAAAAATTTTATCAAGTAATATATTAATAGATGATTGATATGTTTTAGTCCAGTTTAATTTGAAAATGTTATATTGTTTAAGTAATATAATTTTTTTTATTTAATTATTATAAATTTGGATTTAAGGTTACTGATTAATTATAATCATTATCATTTTTCAAGTTAATTTACTTATATCATTTAGTTCAGTAATATTGGCAATAAATATATAACTACATTATAAAACAATATGAATGATGTATATTACTAATCAAACATTAAAATTAGCTAGATATTTATTAAGTTTTTATCAAGGATTAATAATATTATTAAAATCAATACAATTACTAATTCTCAAGATATTAATCAGTTAATATTATTAATACAGATTCAATATTTTATCCTTTGATGATCAACTTCAAATCATTGTTTTACTAATTAATCATTTATTACTATATTTGTTTTAATTAAATATATTTCAAAATAGTTAATTGAATTTTAATCAATTTTTTATATAATTTTCATTTTAAAGAAAATGAAATCATATTTGTGATTATTAACATAGTACTCTTGATACTCCGATTTTTTGAATTGATTAATAATTTAATTATTAAAATATTAATAAAGCCAATAATATATTTAGTATTCTTCTATTATAATAATAATGGGTTAATTTTATCATAAATATTCATAAGATTTAATAATTATATGAAATTTTTTCATTCAATTTTTACCCTTTATTTATTTCGTCAAAATAATTTTCCCTATTATTAACTAAATTTGAAATAAATATATATTTTCTAAAAATTCTATCATTTTATTTAATATTGATATAAAATTCTGTTATTATTTAAGAATTATGATTAATTGATTATTCAATTTTTTACAGGTGTTATAATCAATTAATATAAATGATGATTATTATGTTATTGAAATTGAAAGTAATCGATCTGATTAAAATTTACATATTCTATAATATATTGTTAATCTAAATGTTTGATTTTATTTTTGATATAAATTTAATATTAAAAACATAAAAATTGGGAAATATATTAATTAGGTATCAAACTGCAATATGTTAGTTTTAATATTGAATCATTTTTTGTATACGATTTAATCTGGATCACAATTTCCAAACTTAAATTTTAAAATAACATTTGGAAATGAATATAAATTTGATTAAGTGAGAAAAAAATGAAATTTTAATATATATTGATAATTATCATTTGAAATATATTACCATTTTAGTTTAACCATATATTTATGAAGTTTATGATTTAGTAATTTATAGTCTTATAATAATAATAATAATTAATATTATTGAATACATTTTAAAATCTCAACATTGTTAATTGATATTATTTGTAAATTAAAACCATTAAAAGATTTGAGTATAATTTACTATCATATTAATAATAGTTAAAATAGATTTGACATATTTGATAACCTAATTATATCAAATGATCTCTAATATTATGAATATTATCTAATGAAATTATGAACATTTCGATATTCTTTATAGTTAATTAATTATTAATGATAAAATAATCAGACATTATAATATTCACAAGGAAATTTAATTCTGTTATAAATATTGTTCTATCTTTGTAACTAGGTTCTATTTACACTAATTGTCAATTAGCAATCGCTGTAAGAGATTTTAAACGTTGGGAATTAGAATAATTCATCATTTGAATCAATTGATGGATTAGTTATATTTTTCAAGTATCATGTAAATATTGAATTAGGTAATAGAGGATGAAATAACAAACAATTCTTACTTAACTAATAAAGCAATGTATTATTAAATTTGTGTCGAAACAGATCTTTGACATGATAAATTATCTAATAAATATTTTTTCCTGAAAGGAACAATTGTTGAATAAATATATTTCATAATATAATGTTAAGTTAAATAATGAGTAGTCATGAAATTTTAGTTATCAGATTTATATATTAAAAAATCTTTAATAAAATGTTTTGTCTAGTATATTAAACTTATACAATAATTATTGATGATATATACTCAAGAAAATTAATAATATGTATCAGTTTAAACTCTAAATTTAAAAACAGCAATTTTTTTGAATCATTAATATATAACTGTGAGTAAATATACTTTGTTTTAATTTTTTGTGAAATACTTCTCAGGTAAAAAAGAATCCAAAATTAATATTGATCATGTTTGATAACCCATTTCCATCAAACATTAATCGATTTACAATTGACTAAATAATATCAATTTTACACAAATTCAACAATTATTATATGATATTATATATTAGTTAGGATATATATTAGATAGTTTAACAATTAACAACGTTTGAATACCTCAATCATTAATATTCATTCACAAATGATTAATATTAAAAATTGATTATTACCCTATATATTTATTGGGTAACAATTACTAATTGAAAAATTGGTATAAATTATAATTCAAATTAGGGTATATATATTTAATATATTTAATAATTTTTTCAAATCTTATTATATCATACCAAGCCGTAAATCTAATAATATTAAGATCATGTACTGAGAATATATATATATTATTGATTTATTTCATTGGTATCAAATTTTAAATTCATATAAAATTATACAACAAAAATCAAATATAGAAGATTAATTGAACTATAATACTATGTATAACTCATATTTATTTAGCTACAAATTACTGTTAATATATAAATAGAGATATCACAATTTTACAGATAATAGATTATTTAACCTTGATTATCCAAATCTATATTATATTTAAATTGCACTCATAGTGCTATGTTATTGGTTTATGATAATAATGCTAAAATACAGGTAAAAATTATTTAATATAGATTAAAACTATAAACTCATAAATTGATTAAAATTTTCAATTAAATATTTTATAACATATTATTCTTTCATATTTATTGTGAATAATTAATTAATAAATTTTATTCACCTTATAAGATCAACTATATATTTTATAATAGATTAAAAATTTTAACTTATAAATTTTTTAATAATTTATATCCCAATTATTATATCTTCAATATTTTTAATTTATTATTCCCTAATTTATTATATTGAACATTTGTAAAAAATTACTCACATAAATTAGAACTATAATTATAATATAATAACAAATTATTAATAGTTTTATTCAAGAATAAAAAAAAGTTTAATATATATTATTCCAAAAAAGGAATTAGTTGAAAGAATAATTATATATTTGTAAGGTTAGATAATTTATTAATATACTCATAATCTTTTGATTTATGATTTTTAAAAAAGAATCAACTATAAAAAAGTAATATTTTTTAATTCTCAGAATAAACTCAAATATACCCAAAGTTGATTTTACTTTTCAAATTTGTGGTTTGTTATTAGTATTGAAATTAAGTAATGGTATAATTTTAAACTTAATATTAAATAAATAAATTAATATATAATATATAAAAATTAATGAATAATATAAAATTAATAGCTTCTTTTATGATTAATAACTTTTTTTTGTACTTTTAGTAAACTTTTAATACTTAAAAAATAATTCTTTTTATTAAAGATTGAAATTTGATATTTTACAAATTTAATTTGTTTACAAGAATTTTTTTCCTACAAGCTGTTTTTTTGATTATTTAAAACAATTATAATTATATAGGTTATAATTAAATAAATATATTAGATGTGGTAACTCTCTTTATTTTTTTTAAAAAAATTTTTATAATTTTAACTTTATATATTTTATAATTATTATGTAAAATAATAAGTATTTTTAATTTATATTAAAATTATTATTTAAAAATTATTTTATTTTGTAAGCGTAGTGGTAGTTAAACTAATATAGTGCAGAGGAAGACTTAATATAAAAGTAGTGTGGCGCAGAACGTGGTAATATAACGTGGCTGTAGCGTGCAAGTGTAAACAAAGTTTAATTAAGCTTCGAACTAGGATGAGTCACTGATATATTAAGATTTATATTAGGTAGTGCCAATATCCTACAATATTGACAGAATATAGTCTCAATCTTAGAAATAGTGTAAAAGTAAAAAATAGTAAGAATTGAGAGGAAAAAAAGAGGAACCTAGTTTATTAGATAATTTAAAACTATTTATACAATTAATTTAACTATATAAGTATAAATTAATCATATAATTTATAGTTAATTGGATTATATAAAAATGTATATAAGAATTTAGAGAACTAGTCTCTTAACATATTTAAAAAATAATATATAATTTACTATTAGTTAATTTTCCTTGAGATATTAAATAAAAGAACTATATATAATTATAATTTATAATAATAATTAATATTTGCCTATATTTAAAATATTTATTTATTAAGATTTATAAAAGGGATTAATTTAACTTAATTTAATATCTTGTTTTATTTTTAAATCAAAAATTATATAAAAGAAATTAAGATTTATTATTATAAGTATTCATTATAAAAACTTTTATTTTTAGTTATATTTTAATAAGTTTAGTTTAACTATAATTACTTTAATTTTCTTTTAAGCTTTTATTATTTTATAAGGTATTTATTTTATATTTTTATTAATTAATTTAAGTTTAAACTTAAGTAAATATAACATACTTATATAATTAATATTAAATTACTTTAATAATTTCTTAATAGAAATAAAAAGGTATTTTTCAATATATTTTTTTATTTTATTAATAAATAAAAGATTCACAATAGAAATTAATTTTTTAAATTTTGGAAAATTTTAAATAATATCCCTTTTAGCTTTAAAATCACAAATCTAACAATATATGGTAATTTTAGATAAAATATTATCTTTATAAACTATTTATAAGTTTTAAATGATTTTAAAAGGTTAATATTTAAGTTTTAAAGTTATAAAAATAAAAGCCTTTTGATAATTATAGTTTAGTTTAAATATAA
>JNEM01013311.1:0-23204 GCA_000697335.1 Conidiobolus incongruus B7586
TATAAAAATATAACAAGAATTATAAAATTATATAAGAATATTAGTTAATACTAATATTATTATATATACTTATGTTAAAATAAATATCACTTATATTTTAAGGAAAAACACCCTTAATTAAAAAATTTTCACTATAAAGTTAAATGGGAATTTAAATACTAACACTAAAGTTAAATTAAAATTAATTAGAGTAAAGTTATTTAATATAATAAAATAAAAATATATTTTAATAAATTTAATAAAAAAGTTAAATATTTTAAAAAAGATAAAAAATTACTTTATAACTATTATGTTATTATAACTTAAAAATACAATAGTAAGTTAATTATAATTTAAGGATATATATTATCTTTAAGTATAAAATATCTTTATAAAGTAAATAAAAGAACTAATACTAAGATGTACTAAAGTATTTTAAATAATAAATTAAAAAAAATTATTGAGTAATATAAGTTAAATAAATCAAATATTATTTTTTAACAAGATAATACCCTTTGTTATACTATAAATTTTATTATTAAATAGCTTAAAAATAACAAAATAATTATTATAAAATAATCTTTTTAATTTTTTAATCTTAACCTAATTAAATATTTTTAAAATTTACTAAAAAAATTAATTAAAGCTTTCCCTCTAACAAAAAATTTAAATTAACTTTAAAAGTATATTTAAGAAGCTTAGAATAATATTAGTTTTTTTTTAATATAAGAAGCTAGTTAACTTTATACCTTATAAATTTAAAAAAGTTAGAAAAGCAAAAGGTAGATATATTAAATATTAATTTTTCTATCAATACTAAAACTAATAAATTTATAACTTATTTTAAATATACTTTTAGTTTTAATACATTAATTAAAAATTAACTAAATTTAACTTTATATATTATATTATAAATAAAAAATATATATTAATTATATAGTTTAATATAAATTTATTTAAATTAGAATTAATTAAGATATTAATAAAAATATTTATATTTTTAATTTTATGACTCACTTTTACAGGTTAGTGTATATATAGAGTTTAAAAAATATTTATTTTCCTATATATTTTATATATATATAATTTTTCAAAATGTATAATATGTTTGAAAGATCAGAAATTAAAAAATTTGCCATTTCTTAATTTCCATATTAATAAATCATATTCTTTACTATTCATTCAATTTTTTAACCAATTTAATATTATTACTTCTATCAATTGTATTCAATAATTATAATTAATTCAAATCAGAATTTTATCATTTATCATAGTTATAATGACATATTTATAATATGTGAAATTCTTAATGAGACATTTTTAATATATTGATAATATTGAATCTAAACAGAACTATATCTTTGATTATTGTAAATATTTTTATTTCTTTATAAATTAAATAATATTAAGAATTAAAATTTATATGATCACCAATTTTTAGTTTGAACAAAAGATGTAAACAATGAATTTAAATAGTGAAATAAGTATTATTTAAGAAGAACTAGATTATATTGTATAATAAATAGCGAAGAAAAGGTCATATATTGCAAATTGGCGATATATATTTAAAATTTCAAACAATTTATTTCAACTGATTCAAACCCAATTCATTTTTGTAAATACAAAATTTTTAAATGAGAGCTATTGTTTTTAATAAATGGAAATATATTACATTTATAAATTATTTATATTTTGACTATATTTCAATTCAAAGGTTAATTTATTTGTTTATAAGTTAATCTCTACTTTCTTTTAGTCTGATATTATAATTGATTAAAATAGTTTTTTTTTAAATTCAATTTTAGCTAAGTCGTTGACTGGAAAACTTTAATAATCAATGTTTTTTAAATATTGAGATACTATAAATAGAAAATTGGATTATTAGTAACAATATAAATTATCATTTCAACATGTAATATAAACCAATTTGCAAATATTTTGATCTTACTATTCTTCAGAATCCAATTTTTCAAAATTCTGAAATTAATTCAATAGAATTTAGTATTAATATTTGATACAAACAATCATATAAATTAATATGGTTTTGATTCATTATAAATAATATTAATAATTGCTATAATATATTTATCTGGTCAATATTAAATTACTAAAAAATTAATATTATCTACTTGAAAGGCAAATATTAAATATAGATAATTAGAAACAAGTTCTAGTAAAAATCCCATAAATAGAAATCTCTCTATAATTATTATAAAATTTGATATTAACTCTTAAAATATATAATAAATGTAAAATATTCCAATCAATTGTAAAATAATAATAATAATAATAATAGCAACAATCCAATAAATCAAAAATGTATTTAAAAGATTTATTCAATATCATTATCACATAAGAGGGAAAAAGCTAAATTACAATTTTATTCTCAATATCTAAATTTTACAGCTCTAATGAATGATACTAATATTTTTTATAAAAATTAGTTTAAATATTCTACCCAGCGGGAATCTATTGACAATTTAATAAAGCTTTATAATCCAGAGTAAAGGAATCTTGCCGAATCAGGTGTTGGAGTTGGTAGATAGTTCGGGAAGTGGCAAATCGCAATTATTACTAGTTTTGATAATAGTAACGATATTATCGTATCAAATTGAACTAAATATACACTCTGATCAAGGTAATGTAATACCTATTAAAATTCATTTAGGTTGAATCATTGAAAAGGTGTTATTTATTAATTTTAATAATCAACTGAATTTATTCAAATTCTAAGCCATGACTTTACCAGATTGTCAACTCTGTTTTCAACAGTTTCAAGCATACATTAATTTTGAGGATTTCGAGCCATTGATCTTTTATTGTTTGAAAAATTTAACCATATTTAAAAGTAATGTGGTTGAAAATCTTGAAAGTATTTAAATCAATTACAAATTCCTCAAATTATCCTTACAACTCAGTAGTCGAGTATAAGATATGTGATGATTGAGCATATATCTCATATTTGCTGGTCAATTATGACAGAATCTAGTGATAAAGACTCCAAGAATGAAATATTTCACCATCAACAACATCAAATTATCGAGATGACTAAAATTATGAAAATTTATAACATCTTCCTCATAGTGACAAATTTGGGTCTTATTAAAGTTGATTTAGAATCGAATGCATCCAATTCTCAATTAGAACTCGAGTTCCGTCGATCCCCACTTCCCTTGGTGCGCGATCATATGACATCAATCTGAAGTGATTTCATCAAATGTAATATTTATTTCTAACCAGATCTTATATTTGGCCAGTTGAGCTCTGACGAAGCGTCTAAATTTAAGCTGAGACTGGTCAAACATAAAGAGTTTTTTAATAATTTCCCAATATTTCTATTTTGATAATTTTAAATTTATTTTGAAAAATAGCATTCAACTTATATATTTTTAATTATAATCCTTTATTTCGTTATGAATTCATGTTAATTATTTTATTTACAACAATAACATATTATATATTAATTATTTCAAGGATTCGTTTAAAATATTTTAATTAAAAAAAATTAAATATATATGTATATATATATATATATATAATTACATTTAAAATAAAATTAAATATAATTTAAATTTAAATTTGCCCTTTAAACTAATTATAGTATTTTTAAAATGATCTTGTTGAAAAATTAAAGATATCTAATATTATCATCATAAACTGAAAACGTCAACTTGATGTATATAAAAGATTAAATTAGAGGATTCTGCCTTAAGTTCTTTAGAATAAAATATAATCTTTAGAATGATGATATCTTGAACCAATCACTATCAATAACATTCAGAAAATAGTTATTTTATTATTAATGAATATTCATGAATACAATATTTCAACATATACGAATATAAGATAAAAATATATTTTTTAAACATATAGTTGGGTATAACCAATAATCGTCAATTCATAAACACTTATCATTCATGTATGATTTTATGTTTTAGTATTAGTTATTTCTGAATTAATTATAACTAAAAAAATAATCATAAGATAAAATTATATTATATACATTTAATGAGATATTCAATATTTAATATTAAATATATTTTGTATTTGACATAAATTCTATCAATATTAGAAATTAAAATTGAATGTATAAAGTACATGGAATAAAATACTTGTATCACAATTAATTATTTTTATTTTGTGACAAAATGAGAGGATTTAATTAATTTTATAAAAAATAGTGTTAGTTAAACTTTATCAGAGAGTATATGAAAGGTACGATCAATCTAAACAGTATTAATAAATAAACTAGCAGGAAAATCAAACATAAAAGTTGATATAAGTGCTTAAAGAATTGCTATTTTAATTCCGTTAAATAGAATATCAAAGAAACAAATATAAAAGGATACTAAAGTTGAGCAAAAGAAAATAAAAATAAAGAATCAAATTATTAAGTATTATAATATTTTATAAAGTTAAAAAAGGAAACCAACCATCAAATTTCATTATTATTGAGAACCTGAGATACTTCTATTTCAGTTAAAGTATAGACAGAGTATTCTTATAAGAATAATAAAAAGAAAAATAAAGTAAATCAAAATGAAAAATATAGAAATGGATTTAAAAGTTTAGAAGATATTGTTTGTAAGAGGAGTGAGGAGGGGTCAAAATATATACTATAACAGTGAACAAATTCCTTATGTCGGGTTAGATTAAGGTAATTGATTTGAACAAGAGTTGTGTATTTAGGCCTTAGACTTGAGATTGTTACATAACCAGTCCAAACCTTCATATAAACCATCACCGCTAGTAGCGCAAGTGGCGTAGATGAACCAGTTACGTTGTCTGAGGGAGTGAAGACCGAGTTTATCGGTTAATTCGTTAATGCTCATAGCATTGGGAAGATCTTGCTTGTTAGCGAATACTAATAATAAAGCATCGCGGAGTTCATCTTCGTTGAGCATACGTTGAAGTTCTTCCCTAGCTTCATTTACACGATCTCTATCGTTTGAATCTACGACGAAGATAATACCTTGAGTATTTTGGAAATCTATGTTATCAATTCAAAGAAAAAAAGATGAAAAGTTAGAAAGTTCAATTATTCAATAAATATAATATAAATTTAAACTTACAGTGACGCCACAAGGGACGAATTTTATCTTGACCTCCTACATCCCAAACAGTGAAGGAGATGTTCTTGAAATCAACAGTTTCGACGTTAAAACCTTTATAAAGCAGAATGAAGGTTAGATGGAGAGTTTTTTAATACAATAGATTGATAATCAATCAATCATTAAAATTATTCGCTTACCAATGGTGGGGATGGTAGTAACAATTTCACCCAACTTAAGTTTATAAAGAATAGTAGTTTTACCAGCAGCATCCAAACCGACCATAAGAATACGCATCTCTTTCTTACCCCATAACCCCGACAACAATTTTGAAAATGACATACCCATGTTGGAAAAAAATTAGTACAGTTGTTAATCTAAAGGAAGATGAATGAATAGAGGAATGAAGTGAGTTTTTTATAAGAGAATAAACAAAATCTAAATATACACCATTTACTCAACTACTAAATAATATGTTAAATTCAACTATTACCCCCCAATCTTTGATTTGATTGGATCGTATCCCCCCTATTCACTGAAAATAGTTGTCCCATTTTCGCTACCTCAACAGGTAAATTATTTATTGGCTATTTTCTTAGCTCTATAAAATATTAAATTTTTTTATTTTGAGTATTGATATTATTTTTTAATTGAATAATTTTTCATTTCAAGTTTATTCTTCATTTAATGGATATTAAGTTAAATGCCTGATTAAATTATACACTATGTGCCTAATAACATTAATTTATCGAGATTATGGCGTTTGATTTCTTGATTTAATACTATAGCATATTGTCAATATTCCAACAACTTTACATCATATACACTTCTTTGAATAATTTGTATTGAAATTTCAATATTTTGACCTTAAAGCGCAATGAATAGATAATCCATCACAAAGTAATGCTAATGATGATCTTTATTAATAATACCCAAATCTAACTAACCGATGACATCCCATACACTGTAATAACAACCATTAATAATCTAAATAGACAAAGGCATATTAACCATAAATTTGTTGCAATACATTAATTCAGCACTCATGAAACAATTGTCCAATCAATTTAATCCAAGTAACTCAAAATTTTAAATTCTAACCCCAAAAAAAATCATTTTTTTATTTCAACTTCACTTCCAGGTTCTCTGAAAATTGGATTGATTTATATCCAATTGTTACTGACTGATTGGGATCATTTTCACGTGATTTTGGGAGTATAACAATTTCCGAATTTCAATACTTGTTTTGATTATTTTTGCAATATTTATTTGAATTAGTTACAAAGTTAAAATTGATTATTAATTAAAAATATTCAGATTATAGTTAAATAATATAGGAAATATACCTTCAGAATCTAGACTTGAATTTCAATTAAATAAACATTAATTGATTAGAATTAATTACCTAATTCAATTTTCAAGATGACTACCATTCAATATCTAGGACAGCAATTTTCAACAAACTTTAAAAATCAAATATTGATCATGAAAAGTCCAATAATTTGAGGTTTTCATTATTAAATAAATTGAAAATTGGATGTGTGATTTATTTATGGTATGAATGATTAATTTTTTTTCAAAATTTTAAAAATTATGATGAGATTTGAATGACTTTTAAGTGAATATTGGCATTTGATTTTGATTGAATTTTTTGATAAATTGATCGATATTCTTTAGTATTACCAATCAAATTGTCAAATTATGATTAGTATTGAATTATTATTTTTTTGATATTAGTATCATTGAATACATATGTTATATTCATCTAAATTTTTTAGTCCAATTATTCTGATCTATCTTAGTTTCAATTCCAATGTCATTATATTCACAGCAATATTAATAATTATTAATATTTTCGGATTTTATCCCCAATCTCATTGAATATATCTCGCATTATCAGTATTAGTAATTTAAAAATTTTGGATTCCTATCTCTTTTAAAATTTATAAAAATTATTAATTATAAATTGTCAAATGTCAAGAATAATTATAGATTTAATAAAATACTTAAATATAAGCTATTAAATATTAGTATATTTAATAAAATAATTAATTATTATAGTTAGTGAACTTGCAATCATGTAAAATTGATTGAAAGATTTTGAATATTAAATCAATATCTATGATCAAAGCAAAGTAATTAAAAATTTGCTATTGAATGATTAATTTTATTCTATTTAAAACCAAGTTATCCTTGAAATCATATGATAATTTGTTTTTTCCCAAGAATTACTGGGTTTAACATTATCTTGTTGTTTTCAAATTACATTTATAATTAAATTTGTCCAAGTGTTATATGGAGTCCAAAGACCTTAAGGAACTAAATCCCAACTTTGATCCTGGAAGATTGAATTGATTGACTATAAGATAACCAAGGGGTGTAATTCCAATAATATTAATATTTCAACCAGCTTTTATATAATATTAAAGACATTTAAAATTCCTTGATTTTAGTTATATATGTAAATATCCATAATTACCTTATTTTCTGCTTTTTTTTTCATAAAGGATTACTTTATAATAAAGATATTTTCTTTGTTAACCAAAATCTACTTAAATTTTTAATAAAAATCATCTTAATATTATTGCCATATATTTTCTCCCAATTTATTTACTTTTTTAATTAATTTCAATAATAAATTCAAAAAGCAATATTACATTTTATTTTTGATAAGTATTTTATAATTATTATACATAATTTAAATTTCTTGATTTTATCAAAAATTTTTCTTACCTTATATTAGTTTTTATAACCAGTTTCCTTTAATTGTATTTGTTTTGTAATTTAATATGAATATGATAAATATATTATAAATTTTTTAATTATTTAATTAATAACTAATAAATAAAATAAACTGAGAGTAACTTGTTATAACGGTTTATATTAAATTATAAGCCAATATGCTTTTTTTAATAATATTTAACTTAAACGCTTAATTCTCATTATTAATTTTTATTAGTTTAAATATATAAAAATAAATTATTTCAAACTTTAACCTTTTCATGCAATTATTATTAGTATTATTATTAATTTATTTGAATAATGATTTAATTTATATTAATTAATTACTCAAATAAATATAATAAAAAATGTTTATTATTTTAATATTTAAAATAGAGAATTTTTTGATTATATATATATATATATATATATATACATCTGATTCATTTCTGTTTTATAGCAATTTTAATAGTATATATTTTAAATATTAAAAAATTATGGATATTAACTCTTTTTATTTTAAAATTATTTATATTTAAATTTTTAACTTTATGTTTTTATACCTTGAAAATTAAGATTTTTTTTAATTTTAATAAAATTTTTATACTAAGTTTAATTTGTTATATTAACCTATTTCAATGTTTTTTTCTAATACCAGAGAGTTTAATTTCCTTGCTTATTTAAAGTTTAGTTTTTTAACTTTTGTACCATTAAGTGTTCTTTAAGTAATATTTAATTTTTTATTTTTAAATAAGGTAATGTATATATTCCTTATTACAATAAGGTTTTAAATATCAAAGAAGTTATTTGGAAGCTTTTTTGTTGAAATATGTTTTTAAATCTTTAGTTAAAAAATGTGTAAGCGTAGTGGTAGTTAAACTAATATAGTGCAGAGGAAGACTTAATATAAAAGTAGTGTGGTGCAGAACGTGGTAATATAACGTGGCTGTAGCGTGCAAGTGTAAACAAAGTTTAATTAAGCTTCGAACTAGGATGAGTCACCGATATATTAAGATTTATATTAGGTAGTGCCAATATCCTACAATATTGACAGAATATAGTCTCAATCTTAGAAATAGTGTAAAAGTAAAAAATAGTAAGAATTGAGAGGAAAAAAGAGGAACCTAGTTTATTAGATAATTTAATACTATTTATACAATTAATTTAACTACATAAGTATAAATTAATCATATAATTTATAGTTAATTGGATTATATAAAAGTAGTGTGGTGCAGAACGTGGTAATATAACGTGGCTGTAGCGTGCAAGTGTAAACAAAGTTTAATTAAGCTTCGAACTAGGATGAGTCACCGATATATTAAGATTTATATTAGGTAGTGCCAATATCCTACAATATTGACAGAATATAGTCTCAATCTTAGAAATAGTGTAAAAGTAAAAAATAGTAAGAATTGAGAGGAAAAAAGAGGAACCTAGTTTATTAGATAATTTAATACTATTTATACAATTAATTTAACTACATAAGTATAAATTAATCATATAATTTATAGTTAATTGGATTATATAAAAGTGTATATAAGAATTTAGAGAACTAGTCTCTTAACAAAATGAAATCTATATGAATTTATTTTAAAGTAAATTTAAAGTGTTTAATTTTAAAATAATTTACCTTTATAAATAATAATCACTTTAGTGAAAGTTATATTTTATACTCATTTAATAATGTGAAAAAGATGTGATATTTATAATTATAATTGATCTAACATATTGAATAATTTCCTATTCATAGGATCTTTATTTAAAAAATTAAATCTATTTTTAAGATCTTGTTTTTAATAGTTTGATAAAACACTTGTGTAACATATTTTGAAAGGTTTAATTTTTTTTCTTTGATTAAAGGATTATTTAATCTCAGGAACCAAGTAAAAACTGAATCCACATAGAATTCATATAGTTCTAACTTTTCCAGCTCTATATCAGTATCTAAGATTGCTCTATAAGGTTTGAACTTATTCTTGTATTTTAACAACAAAAACATATTCAGAATTATTTATATTTTTCTGAAGTTACCAATAGTATTTTTAATGTTATACTGTTTGACATTAAACACGATCGTAAAATAATATTCGAGTGTCTCTGTTGCAAGTAATAGTTTATCTTAGCCTTGATTGGATATTGATAGGGATGCTCAGAACCAGTGGAAACTCCGGAAACAACATTTGTTGAATATGGTTGAAAATAGAGTTCTATTTGGATTCAGTTGATAATTTAATTGCATGTGAAAGATATATAATTAATCAAATACACAATAAGTAAACAATTATATATATTTAACTCTATCATAATCTACGATTAATTTATTTTTCTTACCCATTCAGTTAGTTTGGCTAAATTAGAATTGGTGTAAATGACTTGGATGTTACTGGGAATTGGCATGATCCAATTCGTCATAATTAAATAATCATTAATTTCTGGCTGTTGATCAAATTCTATTGTGGTGATTGGATTTTTGTTAGGGCATGACTTGGGCACAATGTAGTGGAATTGATTCTCTTTTTTGATTTCATCATGGATATCTGTTGACATCTTTAGGATATTGATCCTGAGATTTTTAAGGTTGTTGAGATCAAATTCTTCGGTTAGGAATAGGTTTTGGTCTTCAAAGTAACACGTTCCCATTGATTGATATCCTTGTCTTGATTCTACATTAGTGATCTTGGAAACCAAGCTAAACGCATTCACAGTTATAAATTGTGAGGCATCCGTAATTACCTGAACTTCTGGCGGGAAGTAGGCTTCTATGGATTCATTAATTAGAACAACTAGTTTTCTCACCTCATTTTTGCGCTCCTCGTCGCTGTCGCCGTGATGGTGCGGATGGCCTTGTGCAGGGTTCAGCCAGCATGGAAAGTTACCTCCGAGATCTAATTGCGTCAAAATTAGTCCAATTAGTTTGACACGATCGAACAGTTGTCGAGCTTGGCGAATTCCATCAAAATAAGAAGGAAAATTTAGTCTACCTTGTTGCTCGTATTTCAGACTAAGTCCCACAACTCGGAATCCAAGCTGATGCGCTGCCAAGATCAAGTGGAACGTGTGATTTGCAGTCGCAATGCGTGCTTGGGGAGGTGATGCAGGATTTGGAATCACATGCTGTACAAGCAAATAGCATTGTCTATTTGCCGGATTAGATGCTAAAATTTTCAAATCAACTAAATTAGTACACAAGAAGGTACATTTTTGATTTTTAGCCATGGTATGGTTTAAATTGTCCATCAGTAAAGTTGATGATTTGGCTCCCAGCTCTGCCAGAGTTCTCATCACCCCAAGATCGGAGCAGTAAAATCCCGCCTTTAGAGCAACCATCACTTCGAGCACTCGAAGGTCGCATCCTAGTGTTGTTTTAAAATAAGGAGTAATCCTAGGAAACCATAAAAACCACTCCTCAAATTTGGCAGAGATCTTTCCAATGTCGTACCATCCTACCAGGTCATTATCTCCTAATTGATTTCGAATATTGGTTTCACTAATATTTAAAAAGCCCCATTTCCTCTTTTTATTTTGCCTTTTTGGAGTCATCGCCACTGGATAAACATTCATAGGAGTTTGCATTTGTTTCTGCTCATCTTTGGTACCTTCAATGAGAGTTGACTGATGGAACCAGGGGTTGGGAATTGGTTGACGACACTTTGTACCAATCATCATCTCAGTAATTTTGCCAAAACAATATATACCATGTTTAAAAACGAGTTCTTATATATAAACTCATAAGAGACTCCGAGTTCACTTTATGAGCACAAATATGTCAAACAATTAGCACCAACTAATTCAAACATTGACTCCCAAATTACCACCAATCGAACAATTGAATATTGGCCAAATTTGAAGCTAACAATTTAAGTCAATTTTCAATCATTAATTGCATTTGATAAACTTTTAGTTAGTCTCGAATCCAATCCTTGCCTTGTTACATTTAATATCTTATAATTTAATCAAACTTTACCACATGTATTATATCTTTCTTATCTTCAAATATATGATATATCTTTGATTTATTATTTTAAAAATACCTTTATTTGTAACTAATTAAAATGAATATTTTAATATCACTTTATATTGAAACTATTTACTCAAAATAACCTAAATAAAACTATAAATTTCCAACTAATTTTTAACTAATTTTTTTAAAAAGCTAAAACAGTAACTTGAATACAATAGATTGGATTTGATAAGTTAATATTATCTTTCAATAAAATCTCTAATAAAGTTATCTAGTTTGTCAGTAGATATAATTTTATTAATTTTTCAGTTATAAATTTATGAATTTGAAAGGTTTTAAGATTTTTAATATATATATAGATAGTATTTGATAAAATAATGGAGTTATCTGTAAAATTTAATAAATATTAAAATGTTTATATCCTTTATATTATGATTATTTAGTATTTATTTATATTAAATTATTTAAATCAAAATCCTAGGTGTCGAATTTAATAGAAAATAGTAATAAAATTTATCTAAAATTTTTTAAAAAAATTAATAATATCTATCTTTTCTAATTATTTCATTAATTTTCGATTTTATAAAATATTATATGAAGCATTCCGAATTAATAGTTTTGGAAATATTTTAATACCATTCATTGATTTCAATATTTACTAGATTTAGAAATTGAATCCGTAGTAGTAATTGTCTACTTTGTAAATTTGTACATATTTTGGAGATTCAAACAGTCACATTGGCTACGCTTATTATACTAATTCACTTGCACTATATCATAGTCACTAATTCAAAACTAACCAGACTAATCTACAATCGGTCATAAATAGTTTCTATTGATTCTCAACATTTAGAGAAATTTTATGCAATAAAGAATTAAATCTAGTGATTTCAATTTTCATGCACAGAGGCAAAAAATGAGCAAAATTGAATAAAGTGAATTTATCGGAATTATAAGGATTATGTTGAGTATTAATTGCGGTCATATTTTATTATATGAAGGATTGAGTATGGTATGATTATAGTTTAAGATTGGATCATTTGAGATAATATTTGATATTTGTGCCTTGATTGGATATTATAATCAAAATATATTTGATATATGATAATTAATAATGTAGGATATTGGTGAAGTTTTTTTCGATATCTAACTTGAATATATATTATCTCAATTGTATTACTCAATAAATTTAAATTATTGCAAAAATAAATTACGAAAAATAAAAATCGCAAGATTTTAATTCTATTATATACAAAAATGTGATATTAATGAAAGTAGAAATATCATATAATATTCTGAATTTATGAAATATATTTAGTTTAGATTCAAATAATATTAATAATTCTTATTTCCAAAAATTAATATCCATAATCAAGGAAATGATAATATATATTATTTCAGTTTTAACATTAAAACATACATTAAATATAAACATAATCTAATACAACATCGCTGAAGGAAAAAATTTATATTTAAAGAAAATTATCAATTGAATCATTATCATTTTAATATCTGTGATTATCAAAAAAATCTTAGAAATAGTAGTTTGGTACAAATTATTCAGATATTATATTGCAATATGAATTAATAAATATTATATGGATGAATATTTCAAAAAATTTGATTGTTTATTATCTACGAAAAATAATGGAATTTAATATCAAGTATTTCTCATATTATATATCAATCATATATATATATTTTAAAAAGTATTTCATAATGGTGAAAACGAATTGATCTATATATTGTAACTGACATTTGGAACTTTAGCAATTTTACTATTAAATCATTTTTTAAACCAAATTAATTACAAATATAAATCAGCCACATTTTATTCGAATTTAATGGACATGTGATATCATTTTATATGCTATCGTACATATTTTTTCATTTGAATATGTCGAAAAATATATTTATTACTTTTATTAGTAATAAACTTGTCCAAATTAAGAGATTACCGTGCTATTGAATTATTCCCTCAATGTGGCTGTCATTAATTGAATGCTATTTCAATTGATAACTTGAGAAAATTTTTTGTTTCATAAAACGGGATTCGTTTAACATACTACACAATATCGTAAAGATTCAATTACTGACTTAGAAACCTAAAGGGTTTATTAATTACAAGTAGTAATGAATAAGCTTTGTCCCTGTATTTATTAACCTGAGATTTTAAAATTTCATTTGATAATGTAATAGAAATACTATATCTGGCTTTGAAATTAGTTCAAACCATTTATAAAGTTGATATTCTATTATAAATTTTATGGAGTTCAAAAGCTCTATTTGAAATGGATTTCCCAAGATACGCCATCAATCGATTTCAAACCTCCAATATTGAATCCATTGTCTCAACACAATCTAGATTGAACACCAGTAGTTTATTTTTCTACTAATCGTGAATATCAGGATTTTGATTAATATCAGAACCATTTCATCAATCAATACTGAATGCCACAGTAAATATTATAAAACAAACCTTAATTATTAAAAAATTTCAACAAAATATTTGATGTTAATTACCCATACTATGAGACTAGTATATCCCAACCTCAAACCCTTAGAATTTATCAAGCAGATTGAAACATTTTTATTGCTATAAAATAACTATTTCGCAATAATGATATCCACAATATTTTGAACATTGAAGTATGCTTGATAAATGTGACCTGTAAAATCTTATTCCTTGTTTTAAAGATATATCTCTTGCAACTGGTTTATAATAATCCGTAATTCTATTGCATATTATCTAATTATATTAAAAATTACTTAAAGAACTAATCTATTGAGCTTATTTCCGTTATTTACCTCAGGAATTATTATGAATTCAAGCCAAAGACATAATTAAAATAGTAACACGAATTAGAAATTTAAATATAATTTTCATGTCAACAATTAGAACCGCATCAAATCACTCAAATCTGAACTTAAAGCAATTAATTTCAATGTTTCAAATAAAGATAAAAATAAAAATTATTTATAAACATTATAGTTTAAGAATTCTTAAAATTTAAAAATTAACATTTATAATTATGTTTATACATAATAATAATAATAATAATAATAATAATATATATGTATAAAACAACCGAAATGGACCAAATATCCTCAATTAATAACTTATATAAGGTTTGTAATAATCGCCATCAAAACCAGATAATTTAACATTCTTATTGAATTTTTTCTCATCGTATAACAGTTAAATAATTTTCAAATCCCCTTAATTGCAATAAGCTATGGTAAAAATTTCATTAATTAAATAAGTTTTTTGCATGAATTATCACATCTTGTACCTTCAGCATTCGATTGATTTTTAGGAATATTGGGTTGATTGGCTTATATCCATTTATTTCGAACCACTTCATCTTTGGGCAAATTTCCACTCGATTTGTTTAGGGGATACTAGGTTACCTTGGAATATTAATTGAGGGATTTTAATTTTTTATTTTGTTATGATCGTTATTTGACACTTATTATTATGCCATAACTATTTCGGAATCATTTTATTGTATTGATAATTATGATAATGTATTAGAAATTGAGATAAGTTAAAATAGCGATAATATATAATGTTAATGGCTTGAATCAGGTCTCAGCAGGATGCCTGCTGAATGAGACAGCTAAATAAGGTAATCACGCAATTTCAACCATTTTGATTCCCAAAGAATTTAAGGCAGATTGCAGATGACTACTAAGCTTCAAAGTGCATTAATTATTTCGACTCTGTAAAATTCATGCAAATTGAAATCGAATATAAATACCTATAACCTGCCAAAAATTATGAACATC
Organism: Conidiobolus incongruus B7586; assembly: GCA_000697335.1. Lineage (NCBI taxonomy): Eukaryota > Fungi > Entomophthoromycota > Entomophthoromycetes > Entomophthorales > Conidiobolaceae > Conidiobolus > Conidiobolus incongruus. The sequence continues at coordinate 15,502 of JNEM01013311.1, forward strand.
CAGTTCAATTTTTTTCTCTCATTTTTTTGGGTTAATTAATATTTTTTTTATTTATTTATATCAGCATGCAAACTGTTCAAACTCATTCTACTACTAACAAATATACTACCACTGATAGTACTGTTCCAATGAAAAAATCACCTAGTCATTCTTCCATTTTAAATGTAAAAAGATCACTATATCAGCATCCTTTTAATCAAGATAGATCCAATACCAAACTATGGACTATTGGTGGTATTGATTCTGAAACTACCTCCACATTAACTACTCCTCCACTCAGTCCTTGCGAAAGTAGTCACGGAAGCGCTTCAACTAGTCCTAAACTGCCTCCTGTAACACTACCATCATTAGAGTACAATCTCAACATTAAACAAATCAAAAAGCCAATTGTGCCTCCACGACCACGCCACATTGTCCACCCAGCAATTCCCGTAGCCAAAGAACAATTCGCCAAGGCTCAAGCCAAAGAAATTGAATTGGACGAATCCTTTTTCGTAGCGGATTTAGGTTCAGTCGAAGGTCAAATTAACTACTGGAACAAGCATATGGCAGGAATCACACCTTTCTACGCTGTGAAATGCAACCAAGATCGCAAGATATTGGCATTGATGGCTTCTATGGGCATTGGTTTCGACTGTGCTAGCAGGAACGAAATTCAAATGGTCATCAGTTTAGGTGTTCATCCTGAGCGTATTATTTATGCTAACCCATGTAAACCTATCAGTCATTTGAAATATGCTCATTCTGTCGGCGTTAGAAAATTTACTTTCGATAACTATGAAGAGCTCGTCAAAGTAAAGAAGTATTTGCCCAATGGTCAAGCTGTCATTCGTGTTTTGACTGATGACTCCAAATCATTGTGTCCTTTTGGCACCAAATTTGGTGTTGCACCAAAACTTGCTCCCAAGCTACTCAATCAAGCTAAAGAATTGGATATAGAAGTGATTGGTGTATCATTCCACGTTGGTAGTGGGTGCAAAGATGTCAGCAGTTATGAAGATGCAATTATCAGAGCTCGAAACATCTTCGACTATGCCGAGACTATTGGCTACAAGATGAATTTCCTTGATATCGGTGGTGGATTCCCAGGACATCCTCAAGAAGGCATTTCCCTTAAAGAAATCTCTGAAGGGGTTATGGATGCGCTTCAGACTTATTTCCCCAAAGGTATTCAGATTATCGCTGAACCTGGTCGTTTTTTGGTTTCACAATCTTTCACTCTATTTTCTAATGTGACATCCAAAAGGAAAATTGAAACCGTAGACGGTGTCAAACCTACTTCAGATGTTGACTTCATGTATTACCTAACCGATGGTGTATATGGCTCTTTCAATAATACAGTATTTGATCACTACGACCCTCGTCCCATAGTATTCCGCCATCGTGACGAATTTGTAACTGACCCCTCTCAATTAGCAGTTACACCATGCTCCCTGTGGGGACCCACATGTGACTCTATCGATGTCATAACCAGGAAAACATACCTTCCAGAGCTCTTCATCGGCGATTGGCTTATGTTTCACCATATGGGTGCTTACACAATGGCTGCTGCCTCAACTTTCCAATCCCACCCTGTATCAAGAATTGTATATACCAATTCACTATCTGGAAGAATTCCTAATACTGATAACTTGGAGAACTGGCCAACCGTTACCAGTTTAGAGAGCGACATTTAAATTCATATATTCATGCCATGATAAGGAATCAAATAAAATAAATAGGACAATAATTAATATTCGAAAATTCTTTTTTTCATTTTATTTTCATATTATTGTATGTTAATGTAAGAGTTTTACAAGTTGTGTATAATGTGATAGATTATATAATGCATGATAATTTAGAAATATTAAAAATATCATTGGATGTTTACAGAGTTGGTAAACAAAAATATTTATGATAGTTGTTAAAAGGGTTAGTTAATATAATAGCATTTAATTTGGTATTTTTTTTCGGTTATATTAACCATATTTTGTATTACTATGAATTATTTGATGTTTACCAAATCGGTTATTTAGCCCAAATTAGCAATCAAATATTTTTCAATCTAAGAGTTGAATAAATGGCAGGGATAGTTATGATTCAAGCAGAACAAGTTCATCTAACATATAAAAATAGCACGATAATAATAGAATGCATCGATAACCAAGCAAACCTAATATTATCAAACATATAAACTTAATAACTTGAACAAAGAGTTAATAGTTAAAAAGATTTGAAACAATTAAAGTAAAATTTCCCCTTTGTTACAGAAAGCTTAATTCACTGCTAAATTTTTCAAGTAACGCTAATTCTTTCAAGTTCTAAGAGTCGTTTCAATCACGTAAGCAATTGAAATTGAATCATCGGAATTTTATATGTGGATTCAGTTGAATAGAGTATATAATATGTAATTTTACTGGGTTAAAGCTCTTTATTCTTAATTCCTTAGTTATTCTGGGTTATTTTATAATTTATTTCGACTTGATCTCTATTATACTGGTACTTTTGGAATTTGACAAAGAATGTTGAATAAAAGTTGGATCTCTGGAATTTTATTAGTGCATGCTGTTTCAGCTATCTCTTTAGGTCAGAATAAAATCATGGCACCTTTGTCGCCCCAGGATTCCAAAGTTTTCAAACCAAGCGCTTCTTCAATTGAATCGGCAATGGAGGAGAAAGTTGCTTTTTGGGATTCCATTGTAGAACATTCCACAACTCAAATGACTAAATCTCAAGCTGCCAAGGGGGTGACGTTCCAAGGCGAACCTTTGCCTGTACTCGTGCGAATTTTGAACACTGATCACATCACAACTAATCAACCATATACTTTAAAATTTACTATGAATTGGCAGACTTGTCGCGCGAAAAGGTCTTCATCCAAACTGTTAGATGCTGAAGCTGATCCCAAGCAGGAGGAATATGCACCATACCCACCCATTGAATCATATGGTTTTAGTCACGATGATCAATTCTCCAGATTTGACAGTGGTGATTTGAACCTTCGATTCTCAGCCAGACTTGTTCAGCTGATCGAGCCTGATTATACTATGAAGACAATAGCCGAATTGGGAACATATCCAGCTAGCGAAGTATACCCAAGCAATGCAGCATCATGCACACCAGGGGTTGCGATCCCATCCAGCAAAATATATTCACTTACATTCCGTCTCGACCACAACGAACTTCCCAAATCATATGGTCCCGTATACTTTATCGTTAACGGCACTACCGTTGCGCCAACAAGATCTAATTTAAAGGGCTTCCAAGGTTTTACAAATATTGGTATTACATCCCACTGATTTGATGATTATGAAGTCTTTAGTCTATCATCATTTATTTAGTTTTATAAATTAATTAATTATTCTATTATAATAAACAACTATAATTTATCTATACTTTCATTGAATATTACAATAATCAGATCTTAGCATATTTGATATCATATTTGCTATTAAATTAAATAAATCTTGAACAATACTAAATTTAATTTAGTTTGAAACCTCAAATTGAGTTTGAAATTTTAATTTTGATATTTTTGATTGGTTGTCGGATGATTATGATATCATTTGATACAATCAAAGCATTTCATTATAACTTAAATAGTTTTAAAAAATCTAGTATTTTGATTAATTTTAGTAATAAAATTTGATATTATGTATTGAATATTATTTAAACAGATTTTACTTGTAGTAATATCGAAACTAAGGTGTAAATGAATGAATATTTGAATTAATGATTTTAATTGTTAGAAAAAGTATTAATTAAAAATATGAAACTGATTTGTTTTTCGCTAATAAAAATTTGGAAAATTCAAATGTGAATAGATGATTGAAAATACTTAGATGTGCGATAATTAATATTATATACTTCATATACTATTTTTAATTAATACATTGAATGGTAATTTATGAATAAAATTTACCATTCATTTATAGGCCAAATAACCAATAGAGCTTATAATTACATATGCATTGTTTTAACAACTATACTTGATTTGGATTATTTATTACCAAAACTCAAATAATATTATCCATTAATAAATACAGTCCTAAGTATTATTCAAATTGATCCATCACAACATAAGAATTGCTATTAAAATCGGTTATAATTTGTCATCAACTTTATATTATCAATGTATATTTTAAACACTGATTTGTATCCATTAGCTCTCTTCATAAATATTATTTTATTTAAATTGGTGATATTAATTGTATTTACATAATTATAACCATGAATTAATGATGAATACCATGTAGTTATATACCAAAATTCATTATATTTAAATAATGTGATTATATAAATACTAAAAAGAACAAATATTGAAAATATTTTAAGATTTGATATTATTATATTTAATTATCAAATATAAAAGTTGATTAATATAATAAACTAAAACATCAATTGTTTCATAATAAAACAAAGTGAAAATGCATATTTTATATTAATTTATTTTTTTCAGTGAAAACAATTATTCATTTTTTAATAAATAGAAATTTTCGAATCAATATAATTACTAAAAGATAAAATTATATGATAATGATTAATTGTTATTTAATTCATTATGATTTACTTTGACAACCGTTAAGACTTGAATTGTAAAATAGATTTAATTGTTTAATGATATTCAATGAATTAAATATTATTGAGGGATTAACCTATACCGAACTTAATGAATAGATCCACTTAAAGATAATCAATTTAAACTCATTAGTATTCTCATCAAAACTTATATTGGTCAATTAATAATTTACTAATTAATTACAATAAAGTATTAATAATATAGGATTTATACCCTCAATCATGGCCATTATTTTCCAATGTTATGATATAATACTAGCTTAACTATTATTCACTCAGTTTGTTTAACTTCAATTGATTTACTAATTTGAATTCATTAATTAAACTACAACAATTTCACTCAGGAATTAATGTAGATAAGCTGCCCTATTAATTCTTTTAATTTTTTGGCATGATCCTTGGGACTTTAATGAAAATGAGAATCATGTAGTTATTGAAGCATAATATTTTAAATATTATAACAAGTATATAGTGGATTATTCTTTTTTTATTTTGATCAGATTATTTAACAAAAATTTTAATAGTTTTATTATCAGAGTAATCTAATTGATAGTGAATAAAAATTTATAAATAGCTCAAATTTAAGAAATATGAAACGCATATATTATGCGATCATCTATTACATTTATCTTCAATATTTTATTTTAAGACATTTAAATAACAATTAAATTCTCGTTATGAGCATTGTTGAAATATGAAATATATTGAACTTATATAAATACAAATTATTAAATTTTATTTACATATATTTTTAGTTTATTTATTAATCAGAATTTTATTTTACATTTCTTAATTGAGGATATTCCTATAAAAAGAAAAAATAATTATTTTATTAGATTATTAAATAATAAAAAATTTTAAAAACATCTTTTTAAACTTATGTACTAAAGTATCCTTTTTAAAATTATTCATATAATACTAATAAAATAAGAATTGGAATAATTTTGATTTTATTAATATTCAAACCTTTTTTTTCTTCAATTTATAAATATTGAATTTTCTTAATATTAGAATTAAATATTATCCAAATACAGAAACCCTATAGTATTAATAAATTTGATGATATTCACAAAATAATATATATTAAATTAATATTAATTAACATGAAACCAACTTTTAATAATAAAATATCAATATATAAATGTCAGTAAATAGAGTTAACTTTCATTTATTAGTTTTTTATTAAATATTATGATAGAGTTTTTATTTCATTATTGTGAGAAGCTTTTAGTATATTTCTCTTATATAAAATTACAATCTTAAAGCTTTTTTTTCATATTATTATAACACAAATTATTTTTAAAAATCAAATTATTTGAACTTTTATCATATCTTACAAATTTTGAAATAAATTTATATAAACTTTCTTAATATACAATATCAAACTAAAAAATGATATAATTTAATAATAGAGTAAATGATTATATTAATATATTGAAATAAAATCAATAAAATTTATTTTATTATTATTATTTCAATCAATCATAGTCATATTGATTGATATTATTAATGCGAAAACTAGAACATAAAAATGTATATAATCGAGTAATTCTTATTTTTTCACATTTATCAACTTTGGATTAGTTTCCATCGAATAGATTTAAACTGAGAGAAAAAATATGCTGTAATTATTATTGAAAATTAAGTATTTTATATCAAAATTTTTATTATAATTATTTAAATTAAGATTACAGTTTGAATAATTATATATTATATTTAAATAATCAAAGTACAGGAGAATATAAGTCATAAATGATAGTTAGATTCAGTTTAAAAGCATATGATAATTTTATTAGATTTATTTCATAAAGATCCAGAAAAATATCAAACTTTGTTTTAAAATAATTATTATACAATGGTTCAAAAATCAAATCAAGCATTTTTAAATTTATATTTTAACAAAATAGATTAAGCTAAAGAAAAATTAATATGATATTAATAATTAACTACTTCCTTGTTTTTCAATAACAAAATTCCATATTAATGGCAATTGCTCAAATATTTTACATAGGTTTTTATAATTTATATTCAAAATTACATTTTTAATATTGAAATACAAAGTTGAAATGTCATTAAATCTCTTCACTCGAATCAAATTCTTTAATATACCAAAACAATCATAATCACTAAAATACATATCTGTTAAATATAATGGTTATGATAATAAAGACCATTTTTTTTCAATAAATCTTTTGTCATATTTGCTTTGTAAAAGTAGCTTTTATTAAATAAAGATATGGTTTTTTAACTAAATTTTTTTATACTTATTATTATCTTTATTTTTAAAAAATCTAAAACATATCTTACTATAATAATTTATTTTTATTTGTAATAATAAGAGGGATCTTATAACTTTAATATCTATACTTAATAATAACACTCTTTTTTTAAAAAAATAATCTATATTTTGGAATTTATAATAATTTTTTGATTTTTTAAACCAAAAATCCTTTTTATTCTTTGGTAATAAATTATATATTAGAGTATATAATTAATTTATTATAATAATCGTTTAGATATAGTAGAATGAACATTATAATAAAGTAATATTGAAATTAGTTATACTTGTTATATTTATTTAAACTCTAATTAATATATAAATTATCTAAAATTTGAATATTTTTGTTTAATTTTAAATTATCTTTTATTAAAATAATTATTAAATTAATATTCAAATTCAGAAATTATATTAGTTCTTTCCAAAAGTCATATAAGTGATATTTGAAATATTTTCTTAATTTTATTTATATTTCTTTATTTAGTCATTGATTTAAAATTGCTTGAATAAGGTAAATCTATTATATCTAATTTTTCAGCTTTAAGTTAATTAATTTATTTCGCGATATTATACTTTTAATATATTTTGCAACTAGTTATCACTTGCAGATTTTTGTGAATATTTGATATAGAATATTCTGTATAATATAATATTTTGATAAAATTTTATTATTCAACCAAGGTAAGATTTAAAATTCTATAATTTTCTATTATTTCACTTTTTATAGAAATTCTTTTAAAAAATATTATTTATATTTTTAGAAAATATAATAAATTATTAAATCATATATTATTATTTCAAATAATAAAATTAGATTTAAATAATTATATCATATATAATAATATTTAATTTAAATATAGGATAATAT